>CAUYRH010108137.1:0-12997 GCA_963574655.1 Perodicticus potto
CGGCTGGCTGCCGCAGCACCACCACCACCAAGGAGGAGGCAGCAGGTCCGCCAGCTCTGCTGAGCTGGCTAGGGTGCCAGATGTCCTGCATCAATTCTCCCTCTCTGAGTAGAAACCCCAACTGCTGTTAGGGAAAAGGGGTGAACAGACTTTTAATTTACAATATTTTATTCAATGAAAAAGGCATTAGTTAAGTCAGAAAGTTTTCTTTGGGGACATAGTACAGAAAAAATAAATAAGAACAACCGTGATTAAGGTGCACTTCACTCCAAGATCCATTATTCTTTTTTACACTGCCTAGGAAGTTAATGATTTTCAAACAGGTTAAGAAAGGCTGATAAAACACACAGAAACGTTTTCTCTAATTCTATTATTTCAGTAAGAGATTGCTACAATGTATGCCAGAAATAAAATAATTAGGCATAGGCTTGTCTGTAATCTAGGGAATAATGTAAGTATGTTATTTAGCATAGAGGTAATGGCAAATTGAAGCTTTCCAATTATATCCAAAATGCTGATGTATCAATTCTGCTACCTCATACATGCCATTAGATAAATTTGTGCTTAACTGAGTTACATGAAGGCATCTTTGTATGTCTTAAGAAATATACCTTCAATTAATGACACTGTATACAATCTATTAAAGAGTATTCTTAAGAATAATAATTATTTTTAATGTGTCTTTGGTAAATAATTCTATAAGGAACTCTGACCAGAACTATTACTATTACTAAAAAGAATAAAAAAATGAATCTGTCTTTTCTTAGGTTTATAATATAAAAAATTAAATGATGTTCTAATCATTTTACTAGCATCAATTGAATTTCATATAATGCTTGGCTCCCTGTCTGGCGTATATAATTTAAAGGCTTGCATGTACAGGAAAAGTGCTTTGCAGTATTATTTCGTTCTTTAAATCTCATTATTAATTTTTTTAAAATGTCTTTGATTTGCCCTGCATCCTACAGAGTAGACAAATTTTCATCTAATGCTAATTTTGCCATCACATTTATATAAATTTCTGACTCTCGATTGTTACATTAGAGCTAATCAATAAACAATAAAAGTTATTTCTTATTATCTTTTAAACCAAGAGGGAGATTTTGAAGGTAAAGTCTTTCTCATAAACACACACACACTCTTGCTCTCTTTTTCATCAATGTCTCTAAATCAATACACTCTGAGACCAAGAGGGGCTCTTCTATGTTAGGGATATGATTTACAGCAATTGAGGAAGAGAGGCTATAGTTGTCTGAACCTACAATCAGATTAAATCAGAGACTTCCTCTTACTAGACTGTGCTAAGATACAATCTTAGATCATTGTAGCTAGGTTGTTAGGTACCAAATCTCAGACAAGGCAGTGTTTCCATTTAAAGAAACACGCCATTAACTCAGAACCAATGATCTGAAGCCCTGTTTTTAAAATTAAACTATTTTCTGGAAGAAAACTTCAGTTGGTTAAAATGTGTAGATATCAGGCACCTACTTATTGTACCTTGGTAAAATGAATACACACATCAGCATGCTGTGCCAATATTGTTAGAAGAAGGGGAAAATAAAACTAAAATCTGCTCCATTTTTAGTATTTGACCAAGAACAACATCTTACACTTTAGTTTTAAGCTCAATGGAACAAATCAAGATGCATTTTTAAGAAGTACAAATTGTGGGGTTAAGATGTCTTTATCAAAAAGTTCATATTCTGTTAATTAAAATAAGATGACTTTTCCTTTCCCTTTTCTTTTTACTTTTCAACAATGATGAATTCCTTTCCCCAAATGATCTAAATTAAAAGAATTAATTTCCTACGTAGTTTATGAAGTAATGCTGAAACAATCTATAGATGTCATTAATTGCTAAACTATAAAAAAGACAATAGGTAGAACACATTTTTATAATTAGGTTCTTATACATTTCTTCATTAAACCAAATCTTACACAGTTGCCTAAATTTGTAAATGGAATATATTTTCCATACTAGTTCAGTCTGTATTATTTTTGTCACAAGGAGGTGTAGATTAACATAAACGTGATGTATATAGGGGTGTGTATGTGTGTGTCTGTGCCTGTGTGTTTTCTGTCTCTTTCTAGAAAAATGATCGTAAGCAAAATGGAAGCCCTTGTTATAAGGTGTTTCTCCCTAGGATACATATGAAAAAAAGGCGAACATTTATAATTTCATTCTAGATAATTCTTCAGGTGAAATAGAATTTCTTATTAAAAATTTAGCTTTTATACTCTCAAGAGAGCATGGTGAGTAATACAGTATAAGCCCAGGCCTGCTTTTGAGGAATTTCTAAATCTTCTCAGGTATTTTTCTGTCTTAAGGATCAAAAGCTAGTTGAAATTAAAAGCTTTCAATCAAGGAATAATTTTTATAAGCATTGGAAAATATTCACAAGTAGTTCCTTAGCCAATTAAAATGAAAACACAAAGATTCTTATCTATCTGTAATGCACATCCGGTTACTTATGCAAGAGAGAGTCCTCAGATAAGATCATTCCCGCTACCTTTTAGAATCATATCAGCACTTCTGGTTGTTGCCAAAAGTTGCTGCCATTCTTCTGTCTCAGAAATGGCAAAGGCATTCTTCATCCTATTTTGTAAATGGACCTTTGGCAATTTATCAGTTTTCTCACACTTAGGAACTTTAATGATAGATTGTCTTAGCAGACTAAAGTCTCTGACATAGGGATTTCTTTTCTTCTTCTCAATGCCTATATAATGGCAATGCTTAATAGGAGTATTTTATAGGTTCTGAAGGAACTCTACACTCTCCCTGACCATCCAGTTTTTAAGAATAGGTCCCATTCTGGAATACCCTCAAAGCAGAAAGTGTTTGCCTATATCAGAAAGTTGTTTTCTGAGAAATCCATGAGTTTCTAGGCTGAATTATGGTGGAGACTAGATAGTATTTCTCAAACCATAATTTCAGAGGGTTAACTCAATATTGCAGTAGGCATCAACTTTCAAGGAGGCCTAAATATTGTCAAAGTACAATTTTAAAGAAGTTAAAAGTACAACTCTCACATAAAAAGAAAATGCATATCAAAGATTTTAAACCCATTGTGTTAGTTTTCTCTTACTAGTGTAACAGAGTACCACAAATTTCGTAGTGTATAAGAAAGCAAATTAATTATCTTAAAACTCTGTAGGAAACAAGTCAACTTGGGTGTCACCTGGGTACAATCATGAATGGATCTTGTCTGGGTAAAATCATGAAGTTGACAATCATGAAGCCTCCTTTCTGGAGGCCCTAGGGAAAAACCCTTTTTCTGCTCATTTGGATTGTTGGCAGAATTCAGTTTCCTGTTGTGGTAGGAATGAGGTTCTGGGGACTTTTTGTTGTTGACTTCCAAGTAGAAGCCACCCATAGCACCAAGTCCCCTGCTTCGTCTTACCTAGTCAGCAACGGGTCATTGGGATCACCCCACAGCAATATTTCCCCAACACATCGTGTTGTAGAATCTTTCTCTCTGTTCACAGCTAGGCAGGCTTCCCCTCTTTTAAGGAGTCATGTGATTATATTGGACCCACATGGATAATCCAGGATAATCTCTCAAACTCAAATCTGGTGATTTTAGACACATTTGCAAAGTTTCCATTTCTATACAAGGTAACACATTCACAAATTACAGGAATTAGAATGTGAACATTTTGGGGATGAGCATTATTCTGCCTCCCCTATTCATTAATTAGCTAAGTAGCCCAATAGTAAAGCTGATTATTCAGAAGGGGGTTGGGAGACGCACTTTGCACAATCAGGTCTATGGATCTAAAGAAATAGCAGTTCTTTCCTTATTTATTGTGTGTCCTCCTGAAAGTAATTAACTTTTCTAATATAGAGAAATTATATAAACATATATTCTTCAGTGTTGTCATAAGCTTCCATCTTTCTTCAGATATCATGACTACAAGTGTGCATTTTTTTTTTTTTTTGAGACAGAGTCTCACTTTGTCATCTTTGGTAGTGTGCCATGGCGTCATAGCTCACAGCAACCTCAAACCCAACCGATTCTCTTGACTCAGCCTCCCAAGTAGCTGGGACTACAGGCACCTGCCACAACTCCCAGCTATTTTTAAAGACGAGGTCTTGCTCTGGCTCAGGCTGGTCTCACCTGTGAACTCAGGCAATCCACCCAGAGTGCTAGGATTATACAGGCATGAGCCACTGCACCAGCCCCATGTTTTTCTATAAGCAATGTAAATTCATAAGAAAGTTCTAAAGCCATGATGATAGCAGATAAGAAAATGGACTGGAATGTCAAGAAGTCAAATGCAGAGAAACTGTTCCAGTCATCCCTGTAACCCTGGACTAGGGCTGAAAGTATGATGGAAGGGATGGAGAAAAGGAAGTGATTGCCAGAGAGAGGAATTTAAAGCTGCAGAGCTGACTGGTTTTTGGTTGATATGGAATGTAAGGTTGAAGGATAAATTAAAAATAATCATAAGGCCCCAGTTTAAACAAGTTGCTACCAGTGTTACTATTAAAGAGAGTGGTAGGTGTGACAGAGAAACACACAGATCAGTAGGAAAATAAAACATATGAGTTAAGTTTTTAAGTTTTTGTTTTTGATAGGAATAAATTTATGAAATAAATTACTTTTCCTACAGTTGAATCTTCTTAAATTTTAGGTTTCCTTCTTAAATAATAGAAACTATTTTATAGTGAACTGAAATGTGACTTACTCATGTAATCTAACCCCAAATAAATGTGTTTAGCTCTATGAAGTTGTAATGTTTTGTTGATTTTTCACCTGAATATTTCTGCTGTTGCAAATTCCTTGCCACATAATCTTAGGGACACACACACACACACACACACACATACACACACAGACACTACTGAAAATGTTCCTTGAAGAGCTATCTTATGTGAACCAAAATACCTGAGAACAGAGAATTTTTGTTCTATTTGCTTTGAAATCTCTCCACAGTGCTAAGTTACCCTGGTCACAGTAAGTATTCACACATACTATGAAACAAAACTATTCTATAATCTTTAAATATAAACATTTCTTTAACTCTTATTATCAAATAAGTTAATGAATTTCCAATTCAGTTGACAAGAGCAAATTCAAATGACTGTTGGTGCTCACTCACAACAGCCCTGAGAAATTACATTTAAAGATGATCTATTCTGTGTCCAACATAAACCATATAATATAAAGCAGGAGGCCTGGTCTAACCTTGCAGATAGCTCATTTGAGTCAGTCAGTTCTAACTAATGAAGAAGCCTGGTGCATGCTGGATGTTGGGCCTCACCCAGAAACCACTTGGTCCCCAGAGCAGAGCTAGCAGCATGAAGCAACATTCCCTTAACCGAGGTCTGACCAGCACACGCTGTGACAATCACATTCTGCTTGTACCTATCTTACCAACCTTTCACATGTGCCATCATTTTGCCAGCTGCAGCCTCACGATAAGTTTTTCTGCTACGTAGCTTGACTCTAGACAGTCATCCTGAGCACAGGGCTGGGAGAAATTAGGTGAACAGTTCTCATTACCATCAGCAGCAGTTGTATGTCGTGCTGAAAATATCCACAGCAAATTATTAGGTGCACGAGGGAAAAGGAAAGAGAAAGAGTGCACACTAAAAGCCCCTGGGTAATCTGCAAAAGATAATAAAGAAAGAACAGTTTGCTACCCCGAGAGCAACTGCCTGAGGAAATGGGACCCATGTCCCCACGCCGTATAGT
This sequence comes from Perodicticus potto, assembly GCA_963574655.1. Taxonomy (NCBI): domain Eukaryota; kingdom Metazoa; phylum Chordata; class Mammalia; order Primates; family Lorisidae; genus Perodicticus; species Perodicticus potto. The sequence goes on from CAUYRH010108137.1 coordinate 5,700, forward strand.
TTTACAAATGTTCCGAAACATTTTGTACTAATTCTTACTCATTAGGCTAATTTTCTTTTCAAGAGGCTGTAAGGCAATTGAAAAACTAATTTCAATTTTGTACAGACTTTTTTTAAAACAAGTCATTTAAACACAAGTCATTTAGTCATAAAAGACTAACTTTTAAGTCAGTTTTGGGAAACATACCAGTGACTGAAAGAGGCACAAACTCTAGGTGGGTGTACAAGTCTAACTTCCGTAAGGTTACTGTAAGGCATTTTAAGTGTAGGTGGAATTTAACATACGTGTTTAAAGAATAATGTCACCTTGCCCTTTAATTAATTTGATCTTTCCCACCTAAAGATCTTTAAGAAAAATGTTTTCTTTCTTAATGTTGACAACAGAACCATCATAACTAATAATGTAAACAGCAAAAAATGTATGATTATAATTAAATATATATTTTATTAACTAAATATTAATATGCAATTAAATAATATATTTAAAGTATCATGTATTTTACTAGAAATCCAGATATCTTCCTTATGCAGGAAGATGATTCATGGAAAGGCTCACCAGTCTGGCATATAGGCGGGTGAAATTGTTACTACAACTATTATTATTTCCCATCGAAGCTTCTCTTTTTTGTTCCTAAGTGTGAAAAATCAACATATGTGATTCAGAGTTCTAAAATAGTAATCCCAATGTTTCTGAATTTCTTTAAATGAAGCTTATTAGAAATAAAGGAAAAAAACTGGATAGATTGAAGGAAGAGTTTAAGATTTTTTTCATTTGGTTTAAATTTGCTCATATATTAAATGTTTCTACAAATACACAAATGTAATGAATAACGACAACTTGAGCTTTCAACAATGGGTGGCAGTGTCTAGGTCAAGAGCTGATCTTGCAGGAGGCGTACTTCCTGAAGCCAGGTGTCAAGCAGAGCACCAGAGCAGGCTTACAGGGATGCTGTTTAGTCACACGTATCCTTCCTAGAGCAATTGTGTCAGGTATTCCCATGTTCCCAAGTCCCTGTAGGGTAGTTTGATGGATCAGAGTAGTAATGGCCCTCATTTGCTCATGCCTCCCTGTATCCATGCTCCTTGGAAATGCTGTTGCACACTGACTCTGGGTGTTCTCCTGTGATTTCCTTTGGTCAATGTGAACAGTAGCAAAGACGATGCAAATGTACTTGAAACATGCTTGTAAATTGGGGCTTGCTTTCTTGTTGCTATTGCAAGCCTGGGACCCTCATTACCATGTCAGCAACTCTAGCTGCCCTGTTGGATGATGGCAGGCCACCAGGAGAGAAGCCTATTGTCCTTGCCATCCTTTCTGGGGCCATTGTAAGCTACCCAGCCAATGATTTCTGCCCATTGACTACAGAAACTTGCACGAATAAAGCCCAGATTATCCGATTCCAGACCAGATTATTGGTGGGTCCACACCTATAGTGCATCTTAGAAGGGTACAGGTGAAAGTTACTAAATGTAGAATATAAATGTCTGAACACAATAACTAAGAAAATGCCATGAAAGCTATGGTAACCAGTTCGATGAAAATATTTCAAATTGTATATAAAACCAGCACATTGTACCCCATGATTGTGTTTGTGTACACAACCATGATTTAATAAAAAAAAACAAAAAAAGCTATCCTGCTGAGAAGATCAACTCAAATCTTTCACCTGCAGATTCATGAACTAAATAAATATGTGTACGTAGGTTTAGCAAAACCAATGTGGTTTGCTAGGGAGCAATAAGTAACTGATGCAGACAAGATTCCAAACTGAAAAGTTTCTCACATATAACTGGTACTCTGGTAATAATAAAAATAATGCTGGGAGTAACAATAACAGACATAATAAACCCCATCACCTAAGGAAGAAAACCTTACATCTTTAGCAGGCCACAAAGTTCTCCATGATTTAAACCCTGCCTGGTTTCTTATCCTAGATTTTGGGCATTCCCCTATTTTGCAACCTAATTTAAAGCATAAAAAATAATATCCTGGCTAGAACTTCTAGTACTATGGTGAATAGTAGTGGGCATCCTTGTTCTAAGCAGAAATGCTTTCAATTTTTCTCCCTTAAATATTTAGCTGTGGGTTTATCATAGAGGGCTTCTATCATTCCGAGGAATGTCCCATCTATGCGAAACTTCTTAAGTGTTGTTATCAAAAAAGGGTGAAATTTTGTCAAACACTTTTTCTGCATCTATTGAGAGTATCATGTGGTCTTTTTCTTTTACTTCTCTTTATTTGGTGTATTGCATTTATAGATTTGTGTATGTTGAACCAACCTTGCATCTCTGGGATGAAGTGTACCTTGTCGTGATGAATCTTTTTTTTTTTTCGATGTACAGTTGAATTCTGTTTTCTAAGATTTTATTGAGAATTTATGCAGAAACAGATATTGGTCTGTAGTTCTTTTTTGTTATGTTTTTCCTGGTTTTGGTATCAAGGTGATATTTGCTTTGTAGAATGAGTTGGGGCTGGTTCTTTCCTCCTCAATGTTATGAAGTACTTTCAACAATATAGGTATAATTTCTTCCTTGAAATTTTGGTACAATTCTGTGTGAAATTTTCTGGTCTGGAACTTTTTTGTTGCAATTATTATTTTTGTTGCTTCAATTTCAGTGCTTGATTTTTATTGGTTCAGGAGCTCTATTTGCTTCTGGTTGAGTCTAGGTAGGAGGTATGACTCTAAAAATTTGTACTTTTCTCCACATTTTCAAGCTTGTGGACATAGAAATTTATATAATATGTAGTGATGATTTTATGTCTGATACATGTTGTTAGCTTCACTTTTTTCACCTTTGACTGAGCTTGTTAGAAACTTTACCTTTTTTGTTGCTGGTTAATCTGGTCAAAGGCTTGATAATTTTGTTTATCTTTTCAAAGAACCAATTTTAATTATCTGTATGGTTCTTTTGTTCTCAGTTTTACTTAGTTCTGATCTGATGTGATCTTGTTTCTGGGTTTTGTTGTTGTTGTTTTGTTTTGCGTTTTTGAGACAGGGTCTCACTTTGTCACAATTGGTAGCATGCCATTGTATTATAGCTCACAGCAACCTCAAACTTTTGGGCTTTAGCAATCCTCTTGCCTCAGCCTCCCAGGTAGCTAGGACTACCGGTATGTGGTACTATTCCCAGCTAGTTTTTCTATTTTTAGTAGAGACAGGGTCTTGCTTCTGCTCAGGCTGGTCTTGAACTCCTGAGCTCATGCAATCTACTTGCCTCTGCCTCCCAGAGTACTAAATATTACAGACGTGAGCCACCCACACCACCCAGCCTTGGTTATTTATTTTCTTCTATGGGTTTTAGGATCTGTTTGCTTTTCCTTTTCTGGTTCCTTAAGATGATTCATTAGATTGTTGATTTGTGATTTACAAAATTAACAATCATTAGATTGTTGATTTATGATCTTTTCTCTCTTATGATTTCTGAATATGAACATTTAAGGCAATGGTTTTCCCTGTTAGGACTCCATTTGCAGTATCCCACAGGTTGTAATCAACTGCTGCCCTACTGTCATTTGGTTCATGACCAAGCTATCATTCAGCAGTAAGTTGTTTTGTTTCCATAATTTTATATGTAGATGAATGTTTCTGTTGGAATCGATTTCTAATTTTATTCCACTTTGTTCTGTAAAGATACATGTTATACTTTTGAATTTTTTTATTTGTTGAGACTATTGTGTTGCTTAGGATATGATCAATCTTGGAGAGTGATCCATGAACTAATGAGAGAAATATATATTTTGTAGCATTGGGGTGGAATGTTGTGTAAATGTCTGTTAGGCCCATTTGTTCTAGAGTCATGTTCACATCAAAAATTTCTTTCATTTCTGGTTGGAAGCTCTGTTTGGTTCCATCAGTGGAGAGTTGAAGTCTCCATATATTATTTTGCTATTGTTTAGATCAAGAAGAATTTGCTTTATAAATCTGGGAGCATCTAAGCTGGTGCAAAAATATGTAAGAGTGACATGTATTCTTTTGAACTGTTCTTTTGACAAATAAATAATACCCTTCTTTGTCTTTCTTTATTGTTGTTGCTTTAAATCAATGGTATGTTATGTGCATTGCGACTCCTGCATTTTTTGATTTGGGCCTGAAAAAGAATGGGGAATATGAGGAACTTTAATCAATATAAAGCTTATTTCACTTTTTAAAAATTAAGGTCATAGCAATAGTAGCAAAAGGGGAAACAGATAAGGAGCAGACAAAAAGAACATATGCCTATCTAAGAGAGAGCTCTTGTTTTCTAAATTTGGGGAATTTAAGAATAACTTTACCTTGATTAATTCAACCTTGCTTTCTGCTAATTATTATCATGAATACCCTATCCCAATAAAGCTTAATACTTAATGAATTCCACATGTGCCACATCCATAGTGACCATGACACCAGGCCAATTATAACTTCCTTGCCTGACATGTTACTCAACCTCTCTACCTAAACTAGACCTGCCTTAGTGTAATGCAACCTGCTATGTGCCAAACTGCTTGTGAAAGTACATATCACTTAGTAAATACTAACAGCTGTTATTTTCTTTCTTTCCTCCCATTGTTTCATCTTCCTTCTTTCTCTCCTCCTTCCTTTATTTTGTTTCATTTTAGCTTTATTTCTTATTTATAGGATTTCATGGAGTATATCCTTATTTTAATGACTCCATAGTCATTTAACGACATATATTTATTGGGAAAAAATTTCTATTCTCTCCAACTCTTTTTGTGTTAACTAAATCAATTAGCACTGTACTTTTTGCAAATATAGTTTGCAAGGCTTTAGTGTAACCTGTAAGTTAGTTTAGACCTTTGGTTTAGGTAAAATATTTTATTTTTTACATTGTGCAAAAAAATCACAGTAGTGGGTGGTGAGACTATTGGAATAGAAAAATAAAAAATCTAAGTTCTAGTTGTAATTCTATAATTTACAAGCTGTGTAATCTTAATCAAATTAGTTATATTCTCTAAAACTGTATTTTCTCATGCCCCAGATGAGGATACAGAGGTCTACCTGGTCTAAACTGCACACTTAATTTATGGATTAAGTGAGGTAATGTATTAGAAGGTGTTATTCATAGTGAAGAACTCCTGACCAATTATCACCTTAGCTACTTTAAAAACTTCCTGGAACCAGACATTGGAATGCAGAGAATGTCACATTGTCACAATAGCCTGCGTATAAAAATCACAATTATTTCAAATGTGCTAGAGGATATTGGCAGGTTGAGGGGCAGCGAAAAAAAAAGTTTTATTTGTTCTCCAAAATAAGTGAATATTTTGTTTATAATACTGAAACAATAAAAAAGTTCCCAGTATAAACTTGCCTCACAATGTAGCAGACCAGACTGGAATGTCACTCCAGTGGAAAATGCCATCCTGATTATTTTGTAGCTGAGTCTGAGTTATCCCACAGACATGATTATTTTGTTACAAAGGGAGGAACAGAATGAAGTATTAGAAGAATGTTCAAAGTGTAGAACAGAAAGAAATTTGTGAAATTCCTGCTAAAATAATCTATATCCTGCAATGTCTAGCTTCTTTTATTCTGGGGAAATACATTGCTGCTTCTTCTAATACTAAGTAAATAAATAAATAAATAACCTAAGTGATCCGTGATCCCTGGTATGTCTATGGCCACCTAGAAAAAACAATCTTTTGGAAATCATTTAGGAATATTCTGTGATTTGCTTATTTTCCTTCCTGTGAAGTTTAAGTGGCTAGTCATAGAAGGACTGAGTTAGTCACCCATCTTATACAAATGTTCTGTCCCACGTCAAAACAGGACAATAATATGGGGAATGTGGTGGACGTTTCTGAGAGGCTCATCAGAGAGTTTTTCAAAGGAAAATTCTTCCTACTCTGTCACTGTTAATGTATTTTAACTGTACTACTGCGGCCTTGGTGCTAGTTACCATTTTTGCCCCCCACAGCTTCCCCAGGCTCTAGGCTATCCCGTGTACACTTTTTGCAATAACTAACACCACAGCTAAGCAAAACACTTCTCAGTTAATCTTCATGAGACCCACAGGCCTTGGGTTGGATAGCCTTGAATCGTGTAAGATTTCTGTTTCCATCTAGACAAAGGCAGGTAAGCATGAACAGCTCTTCTATCCCTTTCTTTGAAGTCATGCTGGGAAAACTTGACCTTTTCTGTCTGACAAATCTCATTCACTGACTTTTCATAGTATCAGGCCAACTGCACATTCTGGATTCAGTTGTAATGTTCCTTACGATGGCCCCAAGGTCTTGGCACTGCAGATATAAATCTGGGCTTTGTCTCCTCTCCATCTCTCTATTCCTCCTGCTGTAACCCACTTTTTAAATGAGCTTGTTTATAGAACTGGAACATAAGCATAGCTTTGTACCAGGCATGACTTGAGGAGGCGCAGGTGACCAGCTATATACGTGACAATGACAGTGCAAGGTCACATCACACTGTTCTGTGGAAAACATCACATTATAAAAGATGTTATCTGTGTATTATATATTATATTATGTATATATTTTCAGTACCTCTTGTAATTGCTGAAGTCCAACATGGCTTGTGTTCATCTTTTGTTATAAGTGTGGAAAAGGGAAATAAATCTTACAAAGTAATGTCAAATACTCTAATTCTGACCATTATACTTAAATAATATTAGCTCCTTTATTATGCTACTATTTATAGTTTGCCTGCATTTTAGTGGGCCCCATATTAGCTTGATACATACAGTGTTTTACAACTTACATAACACTTTAGGAAGGCAACATTGACTTACCTTTATAAATAAGTAAACTGAGGCTTCATATTGGTAACTCACCAAATATTAAAAGACCAATATGTGGAGCAGGATCTGAAATTTATCCAGAAGTTATTTCACTCCAAAACTTTGCTACTCTTTCCCCTAAGCAAAAGTAAACAAATAGACTATAGGACCGAGTGTAAATAAATTATATATAACAGGGGTACCAAAAATGTGTACACATTATAAAAGATGTTATCTGTGTATTATGTATTATATTATGTGTATACTTTTAGTACCTCTTGTAATTGCTGAAGTCAAACATGGATTGAGTTAATCTTTTGTTATAAGTATATATGGAGTATTAAAATTTTTTTTTTTTTTTTTTTTTTTTTTTTTTTTTATGACTGAATATTTTATTTTTTATTTATTTATTTTTTTTTGACATTAAATACATGTATTTTATTATTCTTCATTACATTATTTCCCCCCTCCCACCTGTCCGTGATAAGGCAGAATTGATTTACAGAAAAGAATACAGAAAACACCAAAGCTCCTGGTAGTGGGAGAGATTTCAAGTAGGGAGAGAGA
>CAUYRH010108138.1:0-16897 GCA_963574655.1 Perodicticus potto
CCTGAGGTGTCAGGGCTGGGAGGAGCTGGTAAATGACACAGAGGGGTCAAGAGCTCCGAGATTTCAGGTCCCTTGGGGAGGCAGAAAATGTGACATGGGGAGGACCAGGGGAGGGAGGAGTGTCCTTGGCAGAGGAGAAGCAACCATGGGGTCTGCATAGAGAGTGCTGTCCTCTAGGAGAGGCCTAAGGAACCTGCAGAAGGCAGTGGGATGAATGGATGAGGGTGGGAGGCAGCTGGACAGGCACAAAAAATCTGTGGGAAGACTGACCCGGTCAAAGGCAGTCCAGTCTCAGCTCTGTGTTGTCCAGAGGCAGCTCTGTGGGCTCACATGCTTCGTATCTGTCATCTATCTGGTCTCTTCTCAGCACACCCTACAACCCCCCTTTCCATGAAAAGGTCCACGTCCTCATCTTCCCTCCCCAGTGCTCTGGTGACTCGGGGCTGGGACCTGAATTGTGCTGACTGACTTTGCTGCTGCTGCTGCTGCTCAGGTCCCCACAGTAAGAGCAGGTGGCCTCTCAGGAATTCCACACAGGCTGGTGGTGGGGGTGGTGGTCAGCCCATTGGTGGTGGGGGCAGGAACTTGCCTCTGAGCTGTACGCACATAGTTCACAGTGTCCTCTGTGGAGTGTGGATGACAAATGACTACTTATGTAGCCATGTGGGGACGCCCAGCACATCCTGCTGAGTTCCACCATGTTGACAGGCCACATGAGTCTATCCTGTCCTTCTTAATTCTTGATATGTGGAGTCATTTCATGCAAATATCAACCTGTTTCTTTCCTTTCCATCCCTTGGTTTGACTCCATCCTAGGCAGAGGATCCATTGCGTGGAGAAGGAAGAGAAGCTCTGAGTCATCCCCACGGGCTGAGGGACGTCCATGCACCAGGTATCTTAAAGGGGCCGGAGCAGTCTCACCTGCAGGAGAGTCCCACACCCGTGGGGTCATCACACCCAGTCCAAGGGGAGGCTCAGACATTTCAGTAAAGGGGACATATTGGTTCTCTCTCTCTTTCTCTCTCTCTCTCTGATCCACAATGTGCCCTGCAGTCCACAGAATTACCTCCCTCTTCTATACATTACAGAGCTGACTGTCTGAACAGTTTCACCTGCCTCTTTTTTACCTTGAGGAAGAAGCGTGGTGTTGTAGGATTGTTTGCCCCTTAGGTGCCATCATGGAGATTGCCTGGGACTGCAGGAAACCACATTAGTCCTTCTGCATCCCCCATCCCTGCACTTCCCACCTCCTGCAGGGACTCCAGTGACCCCCCTGTGGTGGGTCTTGGTTTCAGCTCTTACTTAGGCTTTCCAAACACTCTGCTTACACTTTTATAATGTGCCTCTTTATTAATTTAATGTCTATTTACCTTATTGCTGTATGCTGGCATTTTCTGCAGGATCCCTAATTAATACTCCCAGCAATATTTGGGTCACACATTTAAGTTTTGAAAATTAATTAACTGTACCAGGAAAAAGTCAAAAGTCTTCTTTCTTTAGAAAGATTCTGTGTCCTGAGCAGGGAATAGCTGTTCTCATAGAGATGACGGGACTCAGAGTGTCCTGTTAGTGATGGTGCTGACATCCTCTAAGAGGAGTTGGGCTCCCCAGAAGGGCTGCAGATTCTCACTGTGGGCCCTAAACGGCTGGAGATTTCACCCCTGATGCTGGTTGTTGCCACAAGCAATGAGGCCTGTTGACATTATAGGTTGATCCTCAGGCTCTGACCAAGATGCAAGGTGGAAAGTAATAATATTTCTTCTTTCAAGAGGAAAAGATATAAAATTAAAAGTCTCCGAATTTAGCACACTTGGACATACAGGCAATATTTCGGTATTATAATGAGGATTCTACTTTTGTTTTTTGTATTTCTCAAATACAGAAATAATCAATGGAAAATTGAGAGTAGAACATTTGTGTACTGGAAGGTCTTCCAATTAGAATGTGTATATATATGCAATTTGTTTTAAATTTTGAAAATTGTCAAAGGATGGGGCCCTGAGCAGGCTAAGGCTTAGTTCCACTTCCCCATCTGCTTGTGTCCCTGTGAGAAGCATCGCTGTACCATATGGCACAGTAATAGTCAGCCTCGTCCTCAGCCTGCAGCCCAGAGATGTGCAGGATCCTTGCATTGGCCGAGGCATCTTTGGATCCAGAGAAGCGGCTGGGGACCCCGGAGCCCTGGTTCTTATCTGGGTCAGAGTAGTATTTTAGGAGAAACCAGGGAGGGCTCCCTAGCTTTTGCAGGTACCAGTACACCTTTTCCACCAACACTGATGTCACTTCTCAGGGTGCAGATGAGTCTGGCTGATGCTCCCAGGGATGCAGAGAGGGAGGGGGGCTGAGTCAGCACAGGCTGGGAGAGGGAGCCTGTGAACACAGACACAAGTGCTCACTGGGGCAGAGTCCAGGGTAAAGTTTCTCAGGAATCTTTGCCAGAAGAGGGTGGGGACTATTCTAGGCCTCTGAGGCCTGTTCCCACCTGACCAGTAAGAGAGGATCACAAGGAGGACAGGAGCCCAGGCAGTGGTGGACACAGCCCTGGTCCCCACAGTGGGGCTGGTCTGCCCCAGGTCCCCTTTTTATCCCACCCTCTGCAGAGGAGGGGCTGCTCATGCAAATGTGTTTCCACCCAGGGACTTCCCAGCCTCTTCCTGACCCTGGACTGGGCTCAGCTCTACCTGCAGACCGAGGAGGGGAGGTTTGCTTTGCCTGTTTGGGGACCTGTGGAAGGAAGCACCTGCTGAGACCATACAAAGGTCCCTGCTCAGGGGATTATGCCAGGCCGGAGAGCACACAGCTGGTTAGTCCCCATCAGTGAGCACAGGGTCCAACCTTGAGGCCCAGGCTCCTTGGAGTGACTGATCCTCCCTGAGCAGGTGTGTGAGGACCGCAGGGCAGTCCCGCAGCGCCCCCTGCTGGTCTCAGCACACATCTCCCCATGGTCCAGACACCTGAGGGCCCAGCTGGTCTCTGCAGCTCTCTGTCACTGAGTCTGGTCACAGTTTGGTGGTCCAATTCCCTGAAAGTGAGATTCTAATGTGCTGTGATTTATTAATATTATTGTAGATCTCTCCCAGAACCAAGATTATGCTATGAGAGGGTTACATGTGTACATTATGATAACTTGCTTTCTTATCTCTCTAACAGAAGATCCTGCAATCATTTTAAGAGTAAACGAGTATAAAATTTATTTATTTATTTATTTATTTATTTATTTATTTATTTATTTATGAGACAGGCTTCACTTTGTTGCCTTTAGTAGAATGCTGTGGCATCACAGCTCACAGCAACTTCAAACTCCTGGGGTAAAGCAATTCTCTCTTGCCTCAACTTCCTGAGTAGCTGGGACTACAGGCGCCCGCCACAATACCCTGCAACTTTTAGAGGCAGGGTGTCGCTCTGGCTGAGGTTGGTCTTGAACCTGTGAGCTCTAGATGTCCACCTTCCTTGGCTTCCCAGAGTGCTGGGATTACAGGCGTGAGACACCATGCCAGCCTAAGTATTATAAAATTTAAAATACACATATACATTAGTGTTACATAATCTTCGTTCATAGTAGAAATGCATTCTGACTTCCTCATGTGCATCATCTGTGCTGTAGTCGCCTGTGTGTTTAGCTATTTCAGTTGCTGGGTCATGACCAAGTGCAGGCAGCACAGCGTGGCTGAGGGGAGCAGCTGTGGGCCAGGCTGTGCCTGTGTCAGAATCACTCCCAGCCCTCACTGACACTCTGGGACACTCCCTCCTTCCCCCTCACCCTCTCCTCCCCGTGCACACTCCTGTCTCCTGTGGACACAGCCCACATCCCTCCGTCCTTCCATCCTAGTTGTCTCAGGGGGGCTGTGAGGGGTTTGGGTCTGAAGAATTCTATATGTGATTGTCTGATAGTCACTGGCCATACGGTAGATTTTCACCACCAAATTTATGTTTTGTTAACAAATGTTAATCTTACAGGTTCCTAGTTAAACGAAACGCTATTTAACATTCACCCAACTATTTTGTCCGAGCTCTTCAGGGCCAGCTGTCTTCTGTGCTCAGAGCCTGCTACCCCTACCTGCTCACTGGGGCTTCTCTACAAAGTAACTGGAGACCCATCACCTCCTTCTCCATGATCTCAACAGGATCCCATGGGGTCTAGTCCATCCCACTGGTCTCCATCCCCGGGACACAAGTCCATGTTCCTCTCCTGGTCCCTAGACTCTGAGGTCTATCGCTTTTCAGCCTTTTGGCTAAGATCAAGCGTAGACCGCAAGGTCTAAGCTGTTACTTAACACCTCCTCTTGAATGAACTCAGAATCCAGAATTGAAAATGTCCAGATGGAAGAAATTATCTTAGACCAAGATTTTAGCTTCTTCCTGGGACTCCAGTTTAGGGGAATTCACCTGCTCCTTTAGGAGATATGAGCTGAGTGTGTCCTCTGTGACAGGAAGCACTCTGAGCCCTGTGGATGCAGCAGTGAGGAAACTGAAAAATAACTAAAAACAAAATCTGTTCTCAAGGAGTTTAAATTCTTGGGGGGGAAACAGCGTGTGAACAATTCAATAGCACAAGGACCCACCACCCTCCCCATGTGGCCCCTGGGCGTGTGGAGCCCACCTCGACTGCTGGGAGCCCCTCAGACCCCCAGGACATTGACACTGACCTTCTCCAAGCTTTGTCCACAGCCCCTGGTCTGCCCCTCCCTGCCCTGCCCCAGGTGCTGAGTGCAGGTGCCCATCCCTGCTCACCTGGGTGTGCAGAGCACCTGGGAGAGGATTCCCCACCATATTTAGCTTATTTTGTTTCACTTGAGCACCATTGTCTGGGTGATATGTCTAATCCGTGTATCAGATAAAGGTGTCACTGCTTAAAATTCTCTAATAGATTCTATCCCCATGAAAATTCAGTAAAACTCTTCATTTTTACAGTCCAGGTCCCTCTGGTCCTTGCCCTGTTGTCAGCATCACCTGATGCCTCTCATGTCCTGCTGTGGTCAGGGCAGAAGCAAACAGTCTCCAGCTGCAAAGGGGATACTGGACCCTGGACCCCCGTGATGCCTTTTCTTTAAACCCATAGCTATCCCCTTACCCACCCTCTATCCTGATGGGTCAAGTGAAGGTTCAAGTAGCAGCAGGTGATCCAGACCAGCTAAGTGCTGGGAATTTCATCCTACTCAAGACCTCGGGGTGCATTTTCCCTCTGATTTTCTGTTCTCTGGGATGGAGGGAGCCTTGGGTGGCCCTGAGCACAGATGACTGGGGAGGGGAAGGAAAATCTCTGCTGTGACCCCAGAAGAGCAGAGTCCATGCTGTAGGGGACTGTGACCATCTGCATGGTCCTGGGACTTTGACCAAAATGCTTAAAATGGTCATTTTCCACCTTACAACAACAACAAAAGGCCACTCCACAGGCACGGCTTCAGCACATTTGGATAAACAGGTGATATTTCAGCGTCATCAGGAACTTTTTATTTTCATTGTTACTTTTCTTCAGACTTCAGAAAGATTGAATGAAAAATGGAGAGTAGAAATATTTGAAAATGGATGATTTCAAGGAGAGTTTGTGTAGATGCAGCATATTTTAAAACTTGAAAATAGTCATAGAACAAGACCCTGAGCAGACTGAGGTTTTTGTCCCACTTCCTCATCTGCCTGTGTCACTGTGTATACCGTTGCTGTCACCACTTCCACAGTAATAAACAGACTCATCCTCAGACTGGAGGTTGGAGATGGTCAAGTAGCGGTCAGCCCCAGAGCTGAGCCAGAGAAGCGGTCAGGGATCCCGCCCCCCTTGTAGTTGGTTCCATCACTGCTAAGATCCATCAGGTACCGAGGGGCCTTCCCTGGCTGCTGCTGGTGCCATGCAATGGTGTAGCCACTGTGTGCACTGCTCAGGCTGCAGGTTATCTTGACCGAGGCTCCCAGGGAGGCAGATGCAGATGGCGGCTGAGTCAGTGAAAGCTGGGAGAGGGACCCTGGAAACACAGACAACCATTATGACCTGGAGAAAGGACAAGGGAGAATGACAGTCCTGGTATGAGTGTGGGAAATGGGCTGGGGGATCAGGGTGCTGAGGACCATCCTGACCTGTGCAGAGAAGGAGGAGGGTGAGGAGGAGGAGTGGGGTCCAGGCCATGGTGCAGACACCCCAGAGCTCTGCTGAGGCAGACACGCTGCAGGTCTCTCTTATCCTCCCTCCACCCCCACAGGAAGGAGAGGGGCCCTGCATGCAAATGTGGTGCTCTTCCCCTGGCCAGGCCAAGCCTCCCTGGACGTGTGTGCAGCCCCACTGGCTGGGTGTCATTTCTGGGAGGGGGGATGGACTCTAGCAGGCCTGAGACTTCCCAGGGTCCCAGAGAGGACACAGCAGCTGGCTCCAGTGAGTCGTGAGCAGAGCCCAGGGTCAGGGGTCTGGGTTTCCAACTGAGCCCTACAGAGAACTCAGTGTCAGCCCCACAGCGCCCCCTGCTGCCCAGCCCAGGTCCAGCGTGTCTGTGACCAGATGCCAGGGGCTCCTGACAGAGGCTCCTGCCCCCACCAGGGCCTTGACCACTGCCCACAACCTGACCAAGGGCAGAGCCAAGCCCCTACTCAGGGCAGCTCCTCCCTCATCTCAGTCCTTAGATTTCTATTTGGGCCTCCCCAGTGGGAACAGGACACACAACTCACCCCACATGTAGGGGACGGGGTGTCTCCTACACAAAGTGCACTTGCTCTTTCTTCACTGTTAGCCACTGAGATGTCCACAGGGTTGTGGGGAAGGAGCCCCTACACTAAGGACGGTGGCATGTGTGGTGTAAAGCGTCACTGAAGGAAGTCTAAGGGGCGGAAGGTGGCAGGGCGGGCTCTGTGCACAGCCTGAACCCAGAATCAGACCCACGGCAGGACTGGGGAAGGAAGACAGAGGCCCCTTCCCAGGCTGGTCTCTGAAATCTTTCTGTCCCTTGGCATCCAGGCCATGGTGTAGCCTTTCCAACAGTCTTCCAGACCCACAGCAGGTTGTAGACTCTGAGATGGTTCTTTGTCACATTCTTAGCTCCCTGACCTCCTCCCTGGGAGGAGGGTGTGTGGGGGTTGTACAATTTGCAAATATGAGCCCTTCTCCAACACCACCAGCACTGTCTGATTCTGTGTCCTTGACCTGGGGCAGCTCCTCTGTCAAGGAGGCTGGGCTGGTGTGAGCTTTGAATTTACTCCTTGGGAGGAAGCACCTGCGGTCCCCTCTAGGTCAGGCCAGCAAGCTCAGGCCCAGGGACCATGAAACTTGAACCCATTTTTGTTTCAACCCTGGCTCAGCGCTGAGAAGGTCCACAGCTCCCCCTGCTGGGCAGAGGTAACATTGTTCTTACTTTGTTCCCCAGTCACGTGAAACAGCTTCTCCGTTGGCTGAATTTTAGTTTCATTTTCATTTTTCTGGGGTCTCTCCAAAAAGTTGTTTTTTTTAAGTTCATTTAAAAATTTTTGCCTGTTCTATAATTTCCATTGTTTTGCTTTCATGATTTCTAATTTTTTCAGACATTTTCTCCTTTCCCCATTTGTTTCAAGAATATCTAAAGTCGCTGATCCAAGGAATGTCGTGATTGCTGACTAATTTACATCTGCCATACAATTTCGTCACCTAGAAAACTGTCGGGGACAGTGTATGGTCTTTTCCTCATTCTACTTGTGGTGTTCTTGGTTCATATGACAATGATTTCTTATTGTATCCAAGACCTTTTGGATATTGGGCTTTCTAGAGGTTTGTCAATAGATCTGAAATAGTATCTGCTCTTGGTTCATTGTTTCTAAATTAATTTTCATTTTTCCTTTCCATGGAGAAGCAGGACACATTTCCCTTTGTAGGCATTCAGTTTCAGATTTTGCCATCATCGAATCATATTGGAAATGAATCCCCTGTAGTCTGCTTTCCATCTGCTGAAATGCTCTGAAGCCTCACGTCTCTCTCATCCTGAATCACGATAGTGACTTGACTCCCAGCAGCAATGCGTGGAGACCCATTTCCCCTTCTCCTCACTGGGCTCCAGCACTGTTTTCTCCTGACTGTTCTAGTCCATGTACACTGGAATGTCATCTTAGTCATGATTTGCATTTCCCTAATGGGTAGTTTGGTTGAACATCTTCTTAAATGTTTAACATTTGTATGTTCTATTCACGAAATGTCTGTTGAAGTCTTAATAATTTTCCAATAAGATTTATTGTTTTTTAATGTTGAGTTTTGAAAAGTCTTCATGTGTTTTAGCCATGAATCCTTTGTTAAATAGGTGACTGGAACTATTTTTCTTTCAGCTCATACATATCTTTTCTTCATTTTCCCAAGGACTTTGATAGAGCAGAAGTTTCCTTTTTGTGACATCTATTTATTGATTTTAAAAATAGTTTTATGGATTGTGTTCTTGGTTCTTTCTATCAGAAAGCTGATCCCTTTCCTAGATGCTGAAGACTTTATCTTATTTTCTGGATCAAATTTTATATTGACATCTATGATATATTGAAGTTACTTTTTGTTAAAGATGAGGATGTAAATTGAAAATTTATTTCCATTTTCAGTGAATGCATATGATTTTGTAGTTTTGGTTCCATGTTTAAATTTCTGTTTAAACATGTTGAATGACCTATGTGACTTGTATCCCGTATCCTGGATGAAGTCATTCAATAGTCTTAGAAACTTGCCAGGATGTACTTGTGGATTCCTCTGTATTTTATATGTAGACCCCCCATCATCTGAAAACAGGGGAAGTTTTGTTTTGGTTTTTATAGTATGTCTGTCTTTTTATTCTCCCTGCTGAACCTCAGGGCTGAGGGGGCACCACCTGCTTTGCTTCCTACCTGCAGGGAAACACTGTCATGTTCCATCTTCCTGTGTCATGTCAGCTGTGGCTGTTGTGCAGGTCGTTCACCATGATGAGAATGTTCCCCTCTGTTCCTCCATATCTGAAGGACATTTAGATCAAGAACAGACACTGGATGTGTAACATGCAGACATTTTTAGCGTTACATCTATGGAGTGTTTAGAAGCACAGACTGGAAACAGAATATTTATTCACTTGTTTAGTATTTCTGTAATTCATCTTGTATGGTTTAGCCCCTATGTAACTTGTCCTTAACTATTTCATTTTGATTCTATTTTTTTTTAAATTTAATTTATATGAATAGCATTTATTTATGGTTAAGCATAGCTTACAGAGTCAACAATCTCATATATAACAGTTCTACCACTAGGAAAAAACCCTCACATTTTGATTCTATTATAAGTGACATGGTTTCATCATATTTACTATTTAATTGTTAGTACAATAATGCATCCATGTCTGTTGATCGGAGTTGTCTCATAAACCCAGATTAAATCTCTCAGATCACAGCAGTATGGGCCCCTCCTGGACTCTGAGTGGGGCAAGGTTGGGATCAACCTCCCTTGATTCCTCCAGTGTCTCCTTAGGGAAGATTTTTTTGTCTGTGAATAAGGGATGTCTTCCTGGGAAAACAGAAATGAGGTGAGAAAGTAAAAGCAATGGCTCAGTCTGTCAGGAGAACTGAAGGGAAGAATATGGCCCTGCCAGGGCTGCTCTCCTGAGGACACCAGCTGTTCACACTAGATGTCACCCTGAGCTGGACTTGTCAGGGCCACCAGCAGGGGGACTGCATCAGGTCCAGAGAGCAGACAGGAGGTTTTTGTCTCACTTCTCCCTGGATGTAGAGCACTGTTTAAGCATTAGAGTTGTCATGCCACATCAGACAGTAATAGTCAGCCTTGTCCTCACCCTGCAGCCCAGAGATGTGCAGAGTCCCTGCATTGGCCGAGGCATCTTTGGATCCAGAGAAGCGGCTGGGGACTCTGGAGCCCTGGTGCTTCTCTGAGGCTGACTTGAAACTCAGGAGATACTGGGGAGGGCTCCCTCGATACTGCTGGAACCAACATATAGTAAAGTCCCCAAAACTGAAGCCACTGCTCAAGGTGCAGGTGAGTCTGGCTGATGCTCCTGGGGATGCAGAGAGGGAGCACGGCTGAGTCAGCACAGGCTGGGAGAGGGAACCTGCAAACAAAGATACAGAAGGGAGATGGAGTTGAGAACAGGGTAAAGTTTCTCATGGGATCGTGAGATTGAGAGGCTGATACAGGCTTGAAATTAAGACCTGACCCCTGAGGCCTGTCACTACCTGAGCAGTGAGACAGGACCAGGACAAGGGCAGGAACCCAGGCCATGGTGGACAGCCCTGGTTCCCACAGTGGGGCTGGGCTGCCCCAGGCCCCCTTTTCTCCCCACCCTCTGGACAGGAGGGGCTGCTCATGCAAATGTGTTTCCATCCAGGGACTGTCCAGCCCCTCCCTGACCCTGGGCTGGGGCTCAGCTCTCCCTGCAGACTGAGGAGGGGGAGGTTTGCTTCACCCCTTGGGGTAATCTTGGTAGGAAGTACCTGCTGAGACCATACAAACGTCCCTGCTCAGGGGACTGTGCCAGGCCAGAGACGACACAGCTGCTGAGTCCCCATCAGTCAGCACGGGGCCCAGCCCTGAGGCCCAGGCTCCTTGGAGTGACTGGTTCCCTGAGCAGGTGTGTAGAGACTACAGGGAAGTCCTCCAGAACCCTCTGCTCACCTCTGCCACTCCCCGGTTGACTGTCTTTTACAAGGCGCAGTCTGAATCTTACATACGGGGGTTCTAATTCTGATACTTGGTGTGTAATTACTGTCATTCTCACTGGCAGAAAGAAGCATGGACGATGAGAGGTGCAAACCTGTATATAAACAGCAATTTAATTTGTTAGCCTGCTCAAAAGATGCTACACATGTAAAATTCCTTCCTTGGTATGTTATTTAATATATACATGTATATGTACTTTTTCAGGACCATGGTTCTTACAGGAAATATATTCCAGCTACTCTGCCATGAGTCCACTTGTGTTTTGATTTTCAGATTTTGTGCTGTGGTAACTGCTGTGCTGATTGACACAGTGAAGGGAGCACAGTGGGCCCTGACGTTTGCCCCTGTGGGGCTCACACGGTCCCATGTTGCTCTGGAGTAAAGTCCAGCCTGTGCTTCGTCCTCAGACGCACATCCCTCAGCTTGGTCCATTTCCCCACCACGTTCAGAACCAACTCCCCTATAGACGCAGAGCCCATGAACCCACCATTATTTTCCTCACCAGTTTTCTCTAGAGGGTGTTTGAGGAATTTGGAATTGAACAGTGGAACATGAGATATTTGGGGAATCATACCGTGAATTTTGAGCAGGATATTTACTATTTGTTGACAGTGATTACTCATGTTCTTAGTTCAACAGAATGTTAGGTGACATTCACCCCCAGCCCATGCCAGCCGCCTTCTGTGCCCCGAACCTGTTCCTCCATCCACCTGCCCCCTACGGTGTTTTTGACTCGGTACCTGGAGGCCAGTCACGTCCTTCTCCACTGTTTCTGCAGGAGCCCACGGGCTCCAGTCCATCCTACTGGTCACCTTCCCCAGGACTCATGTCCATGTTTCTATTCTGTACTTTAGCCCCTGAGGTCAAAGCTTTTATTAACATGTTATTTGAGTGAGTTCAGAATCATAAACTGAAATGTCCACAAAGAAGAAATTATCATCTTGGACTCAGACCTGTGCCTCTTCCTGGGATTTTGATTCAGGTGAACTCAGCTGCTCATTCATCAAGTGGGCTGAGTTTGCCCTTGGTGCCAGGTGGTGCTTTGATCTCCATGGAAACAGAAGAGAGAAACCAGAGAAATAACAATAGCAATGACAAAAACCCCATAACCTGTTCCCCTGGAGCTCAGATTCCTGTGGGGAAAACACAGAGAGAACAGACACGCCACCCCTACACTGTGGGCCTGTGCACCCCACTCCTGGTGGCTGGGAGCCCCTCGTGGCCTGCCGAACCTCAGCACTAAATTCCTCACTGTCCGCACAGCCCCCTCCGTCTGTCCTCTCCCTGCCCTGCCCCCGGTGCTGAGTGCAGCTGCCCGTCACTGCTCACCCGGGCCCTGCACAGCCCCTCCGTGTGACTTGTTCACCGTTTCATCCTTAATACAACAGAGGGACACTTCAAACCCAGATATGAAGAGTCTGCTGAATGCCCCTGTCTGTTTACCAAATATGCCACATGCAATATGCCTGAGGAACCTGCCATACTTTTAGCTTTTCCCTCCCTCCTTCCTTCCCAGCCTCTGGCCTCTCCTCCCCCTCCTCTGCCTGGACAAAAGCATGTGATGTCCCCGTGGAAACATTATCCTAACCCTGGACCCTGCCCTTTCCCCACTGCTGCTTCTCCTGCCCAGCCTGTCCCTCTGGCCCACCTGGGATGTTTATTTCTTTGTGCAAAATTTACAAGGAAACCTGTGCAGGTAAAACTTTCCTGACCTCTGTGGACAGCCCCCCAAGTAAAGTCTGATGATACAGACACTAATGGAGACACGGAATTGTGATCCCTGTCATCAACACGTGTTTCCCTCTTGGCTCGGCCACCCCAAGATTGCGGCTGTATATTGTGCTGTTCGTTTCTTCTAAACATTTCACCTTCCCAGAATGATGAAGGAGCATCCGAGGAGGAGAGATGAAGCATCACCCGGGCATCTGGCCAGGTTTCAGGATGACTGGAGGGTCTGTGGCATTTGAATTCAAGGTTGTCTTTAATGAGGGTCGTCTGAGGAACGTGATGCACAGAGACCCGAGGGCTCATCCTCACGGTCATTCCATTGGAAAGCCGTGATGAAGGAGAAGTTAGTCTCCCCCTGGATTAATGGTTTGAACACAGCTTTCCTGTGTTACTAGAGATAATCAAAAATTCAACTGGAATTGATGGCCCCGTCCTAATCCCAATATTGTGCAAATGCTCAGATAAAATTTCCGAGTGTTCACGGATCCCTGTAAGATCCTTGACTGAGGGTCCTCACAGAGGGAGGACGTGGGATTTATTGTAACACACAGCTGCTCTCTGTCACGGCACACACCACACTGACATGGGGACATTCTGTGACACGCTGGCCTCCTCTGATTGTCCTGGGGACAGTGGGACCTGAACGTGACCCTGACAACCCCACAGGGACTCTCCTGTCATCCTCCCCACCCTCATTTATCCTGGCGGAACTTCCCAGGTCTGGGCCGTCCATGACAGCCACTGAGAGCAGCCGTCACCTCCTGTACTGAACGTCCCTGTGTTCCCTGATGACAGACAGTGACCCTCCAGGGCTTTCTCTCCTGCATGGGAGCAACATCCCCCTGTGGATACTGTGGGGGCCCCTCCCAGTGCTTTAGGAGCACAGGGACCGTCCTCTGGGCCAGAAGCTGCTACAGAAAGAAGTGCGCCTGCTGCTGGGCTCCCCTGTGAGTGTGGGTCTGTGTGTGCCTGTGTCTGCGTCTGCGTCTGCGTCTGTGTCTGTGTGTCTGTGTCTGTGTGTGTCTGAGTGTCTGTGTCTGTGTCTGCGTCTGTGTCTGTGTCTGTGTGTCTGTGTGTCTGTGTCTGCGTCTGCGTCTGTGTGTCTGTGTGTGCACAGTCCCCTACTCTGAGGGCACAGCATCTGTCTATGGCTGGTGTTCAGTGTGTCACACCTGCAAAGCCTCCTCTCAGGTATTTAGTTCAGGCTGTGGCTGCCCATTGTTTATGGGCTGGACCTGTGGTCACTTGTCACATTATGGATTGAAGCATAACAGTCTTTCTTCACTTATCCCAATTCAACACCTTTTCCCCTTCCTGACACTTCCCACAGGCCCTGCAGACATGAGCTGATCAACACCTGCCGGAGGTCACGAGATTCTGAGATGTGCACAGATTTTCATCCATGTTGGAAATCCTTCGCATTTTTCAAGTACATTTTTCTGT
Organism: Perodicticus potto; assembly: GCA_963574655.1. Lineage (NCBI taxonomy): Eukaryota > Metazoa > Chordata > Mammalia > Primates > Lorisidae > Perodicticus > Perodicticus potto. The sequence continues at coordinate 13,793 of CAUYRH010108138.1, forward strand.
CCCTTTTCCCACTCCTTTCCTCTGGGACTTTCTTTATGTGTGAGTTGGTGCACTTGGCATCACAGAAGTCTCTCAGGTTCTGCACTTTTTAAAATCTTATTCTGTCCTCCCCCTTAGAGAGGATAATGTCAGTCGCTCTGTATTTAGGTCAATGACTCTTTACCAATATTCTCTTTGGGGTGAGATATAATTCCCATGGTTTTCTTTAAAATTTTAAGATTATTCTTTATTTTTTGAATATATTTATCATGGCTGATTTGAAGTTTTTGCTAGTGACCTTAATGCATGTGCTTCTCTGGGGACAATTTCCACCGCGCACGTGCGCATGTGTGTGTGTGTATGTATGTATTTGTGTGTTTTCTTAAATTGCTGCAGCATAGTTTTCTTTGCTTTTTCCCTACGGGAGGGAACTACTTTCCTTTTTCTTCTTGTCATAATTTCCCTTTGAATAACAGAGATTTACAAATACAATGTGTATACAGTGTGACTGCTCTGGACATCAGGTCCCTTCCTTGAGAGTTTCTTTCTGGGTCTTCCCTGCCTTATTCTTTCATCCTGTTCTCATGGATTTGTTTACATGGAAACAGTTTTGAGGATTTGCATTTACTTGAAATTAAAAATATCGGGTGCACTGAAGACCTACTGAGTCAAAATCCACCTTTTAAAGGAGTTCCAGAAAAGTCATGTGCTCCTTAAATGTTGAGATTCCTGTTTAAAGCTCGCATGCATGGATTTGCTTCTGAATCGTTCCTTGACACTCAATCTGTCCTCACAGAGACCCCACAGAGTCACATTGGTTTCTCCATTTGCCTTTCATTCAAAATGGCAAAAATCACCCCATCCCCTCACAAAATGCACACAAATAACCAATACTGTGTTAATAATAATAATGAGTCTCATTAGTAATAATAATATCACCACATCATTATTGGTCCTTGAAAAACTAGAATTAGACAAGCACTATAATACAGTATTATCAGTTAGAATAAGACACTATCAGTCGGTAAAATATGATTTTTAATAAAAACAAAATTATTTATGTGAATCTTGACTGAATGTAGACATGAATAGAAGGTAAACTATGTTTATTGATGTGATTTGATTATAGGAATTGGAAATTTGAAAACAAACATGAAGGAAATACACTCAAATTCTGAAAAAAGGATTGCATGTATTATTTAAGAAGAATACTTTTCAAAAACTTGCTTTTTAATATTTTTGTGCAATGAACTTGTATTGCTTCAAAATGCAACAAAATACAATTGTAATGGTATTTTTAAGAAAGTTTCCTTCCCTTTGTGCATGGCCAGCAAAGGCCATTGTCAGTGGACATTGACTCCAGCCCCTCACTCTGAGGCAGGCTGGGATTACAGCACACTGGATTCCGTGCTTTCTGGACCAGTTTGTTACAAATCAGCAATCATTTCCTCAACTATAAGCCTTAAACACACATAGGATTCAGTTCAGACATGTCCCCTCACCTATTTTTCTTTGGATGGTAACAATTTAGGCCATCCTGAGAGTTCAGGTGTCTGGTCCTGTGATCCAGGTATGTTATGATCATGTCTCCACCCAGGCTCAGTTCAGAGCAGGCTCGTGACTTGGTCCCTATCTGGGTCACTCACTGAACACCTCTGTGGTGTAGCCAGCAATAGGACTGAGTCCTCTGGCTGGGGCCTGAGAGGGACAGGACAGCTCCATCCCCAGGAGGGATCCTAGTGACTGGGTGAGAGCCCAGTAGTGTTTCTTTGTCGCAGGGCCGCTGACACCTTCCTGGGGAAAGGGGAGAAGTGATTTGCACAGACATGGCCCATTCAAGAGGGGGTGTGAGATTAGCTACTCACAGGACTCTGTTGTGCCTCAGTGACACCAGGGAGGGGAGGGGGCAGCTGAGGGACAGTGACCCTGACTCTGTTCCCCTGTCCAGTGCTCTCATCACCAGGTGGGAGTCAGTGCTCAGCTCCTCACTGGCCTCCAAAGTCCCCCAGTCAGGGGTCAGGGTGGGCGTCCTGTAAGGCTGACCATCCTGCCATGTCCCTCTTCATTCATCGCTTTGTTAGGAATATGGTTGAAGTCCAGCTCCACACAGGGCCCTGCCACAATCAGGCACAGGGATCGGGGTATAAAGAGCTCCCACTAGCACTGCCCTGCTCAGGCTCATTGATGCTGACTGGGGTGAAGGTTTGGATGGTCACTGAACCCCACTGACACTATTCCACATGGGCCGTCAGAGCACGGCCAGTTCCTGTAGGACAGGGGATTGTTGACAACAGCGTTTCAAATCAGCACAGCCTGGGAACTGCTGGTCCTTAAGGAAAGGCCACACCCAGCATCACTGCTGCTTCCAGGAAGGACACGGAGGCTGCCTGCCCCCTGGCTCAGGGGCTACAGGCTGTACAGCCAGCTCAGACTGGGCCCAGGACCATGAACTTCAGGACAGACACAGAGGGAGAGAGGTGGGACAGTGGTCAGAGACACATGTCCAGGGTTCATGGTCCTTTCATCCTCAGCCTGATGCCTGGACAGGCCCCTGTGTTTGAGCAAGAAGGGGGAGAAGGAGAGGAGCCACCCATGCTGGGACCTCCCACACAGTCTGCATCCTGAGGACCAGGCCTTGGGCCCCCATGTCCCACTATCCCTCTCTAGAAGCCCAGGGACAGGGAAGGACCCTTTATACAAATCAGCCTTCCCCCCCGGACTGTCCCAGCCCAACCCAGGCTCTGCCTCTGACACTTGTCTGGGAAGCTGATCCTAGTAGGGGTGGGCCTGGGTTGGCCTGTTCTTTGGTGCTCCAGTGGCCTGTGAGGACACAGCTGCTGGACCAGTGACCACAGGGCAGAGGGCTCAGACCAGGCTGGGTGAGGCTCCCACTAGGATCAAGGCTCAGGCCTCAGGGACAGGCCACAGCGCCCCCTGCTGCCCAGACCCAGACCTGCCCATGTGTCCTGTCTGCCCCTCTGTGCGCTGTGTCCTCCCACAGAGGATGGAGCTGGGCAGGGTCCATGCCACACACACCTTAGTCCCAGGTGTCCACACAGTCTGCTCCCACCCTGGCCGGGCTCACCTGCCCAGTCCCTGCGTGGTTTACAGGACAGTACTGGGACT
>CAUYRH010108139.1:0-14397 GCA_963574655.1 Perodicticus potto
TGTGGCATCACAGCTCACAGCAACCTCCAATTCCTGGGCTCAAGCGAGTCTCCTGCCTCCGCCTCCCAAGTAGCTGGGACTACAGGCGCCCACCACAATGCCCAGCCATTTTTTGGTTGCAGCCATCATTGTTGTTTGGCGTGTCCAGGCTGGAATTGAACCCACCAGCTCAGGTGTACGTGGCTGGCGCCTTAGCCGCTTGAGCCACAGGCGCCAAGCCAAGACTTGAGTTCTTAACAAACAGAATTAAAAGACCATAAAGAATCAGAAAGGACAGGACAGATCTGAAAAAGAGAGACTACTTAAGAGACCAAAGGAGAGCAAGGACATTTAAAATGAAAGAGAAGTAAAACAACTAGGGGAAGACTGCAAAGGAAAAGAAAAAGTAGAAGGAGAAAAGGGAAACAAAGATTTGGAAAATGAAAAAATCACAACAATCCAAGGAGAAGAAAGACATCGAGGGATAGTGTCCACCCTACAGTAGACAAGAGCCTCTGCTGCCCTCCTTTAGTGGTTGGTCCTTGGCTCTACCGACAAATAGTGAGTGAGGGTATGCCACCTGGCTTCAGGCCTGTTAGGAAGAATACAGGGCAGGATATAAAGTTTGGTGTCAAAATCATTTGGAGGTAGGTTGGAACCACTCTTACCCTTTATTCTCTATTCTGTTCCCATTCTCTGTAGAACTTTCCTTGGCTGTAGGGAAAATAGTGGCTGAGAGGATAACTTTTTTTACTAATTTTTAGAGAGAACTTAAAGGACAGAAAACCACTAAGGTGGGATCTAAGTCAAGAGAAAAGGCCCAATAAAGCAGCATGAGAATAGGTAGCCTGCCAACCCTGCTAGTTGCTTGAGCTGCACTGTGAGCAGTATAGAGGCTTCTGTGTTGGAGGATTGGTAGTAGCCACAGCTTTTACCCTTTACCCTGCTTTTTCAGATTTGTGGATAGTAGCTTGTGGAACATTGGTGGCCCAATATCTCTTTAAGGCTCTTTGTCATTTCCTTTAGTTTCTCATTTCTGGGCTGTATGCCTTTTCCTCCTTGTATCTCCACCACCTCATTCCCCTGAAACCAAAAAGTTCTGTGGTAACGAGGATGGGGATTATTTCTAGGTTGCAGTCCGTGAGCTGGAAAAGGAGATAGTGCTCTTGGCAGAAACAGCAGAGGCCCCAGGCTTCAAGCCAAAGCCAGCAGCATCTCAACCAGTGGGCATTTCCCAGGATGAAGAATTTTGGAATACATACCAGGGTCTGCAAGAACAACTGAGCGGGAATACACATAAAGAAACTGTGCCTGTATATGAGAGGGGTAAGGAGCTTCATGATAATTTCCTTCTGGGAGCTGTGACAAATAATTTGTTCAGCAAAATGTCGTGGATGCTTTTTGGGTACCCAGCTCTATGGTTTTGTAAAAGCAGCCGTGATAGTAGTTATGTTATCCCCAGACAGCAGTAGAACATACCAACTGGATGAAGGTGGGGGGTTCTAGGGAACAGAATAACCAAACCAAAAAACTCTGATAACTCTATGAACTCAGGTGGCGCCTGTAGCTCAAGTGGCTAAGGTGCCAGCCACATACACCAGAGCTGGCAGGTTCAAATCCGACCTGGGCCTGCCAAACAATGACAACCACAACCAAAAAAAAAAAAAATAGCTGAGTGTTGTGGCAGGTGCCTGTAGTCCCAGCAACTTGGGAGGCTGAGGCAAGAGAATCGCTTAAGGCTAGGAGTTTGAGGTTGCTGTGAACTGTGATGCCACGGCACTCTACCCAGGGCAATAGCTTGAGGCTCTGTCTCAATAAAAAAAATAACACTATGAACTCTGTTTCTGAGAAAAGTGAAAAGGAAGGAAAGAAATGGAGTGGGAAAGCTTGGGGCTACCTCATTCTCATAAAGTATAGAAGGAATTAGGATCAGAAATGGGCTGTTAGTGGCAGAATATGAAGACAATTGTATACCAAGAAAATAAAAGAAAAAACTTTATCTCTTACCATACACTGGAGTCCTTGAGTACTTCATTTTAAAATACCTTTAATTTTTGTGTAACTCAGAAAAATTTATGTCATAAAATAAAATGATTTTCTTTTATTTTTCTCATGAAAACTGAAGAAACTGTCAACTGGGGAACTGATTCTAGGGGCTGGTAGATACTTGATTCTTATTTATGAGGAGGACACTTTTGGCATCATACATGACATACAATGTCCCATCAGGACATTCTTTCATAGAAATGAGAAATTTCTTCTGGCTCTTTTCTACCCACAGCTACGCCTTCTCAACAGATTCTAGCCTTTCCTGAGCAGCCAAACACGAAAGACTGGACAGTGGTACCTGAGCTTCTCTTGCCTGAGTCCCAGGTGAGCTGTGCTTTCCAGCAGTTTAGTGCTGCCTTTCCCTGTTGCCCATGATTCATATTGCCCAGGAGGGGCTTAGAGGTGTGTTAGCCCCATGTGTTCTCTACTGGGGAGCTGGGTACCTTTCAGGCTCTTTGCTGATCCCTTGGCTCCTTCCTTTTTGCCTTTTCACATACCATTAATTTCTTCAGAGCCTGACCTCCCCTGCAGTTCATAGCCAGGTGGTTGGTCTGCTTCTCCAGTGGCAAGTTCTGAGTTGAAGTCCATTCTCTTCTTTAGAGCTTGTTGACATTTGAAGAAGTGGCCATGTATTTTTCCCAGGAAGAATGGGAGTTACTGGATCCCACTCAGAAGGCCCTCTACAATGATGTAATGCAGGAAAACTATGAGACTGTCATCTCTCTAGGTAAAGATTCTCCCTTCCCTTGGTATAAAAGTTGAGTAATCTGTCCTGTTCTTAGTTTACTGGGAATGAACTCCTGTGAGAAGGTCTTACTGTTCCAGTAGTTGGTTGGTTATCAACTAGATGGTATTAGGGCAGGGAGAAGGTAGTATGTCCACATCACTTGGGGAGTTTTTTCCATATTCATGCTCATTCCTTATCCTGTGTAGAATTCTTGATCCCTTCCCCCTCTCTTTTCTGGAACCTGTTCTTCCATGTCTTTCCCTTCTTGGAAAAGGGCACTACTATTATCCAATTGCTCAGGACAAAAAATAGTTATTCTTTACTCTGATCTTGCTGTCATACCCCACTATTAATTTATTAGCAGGTTTTCTTAGTTCTACTTTTACATTATATCCTGAGTTCAGCCATGTCTCAGCCTTTTGTAGCCTAAGCCAGAGTCATTTCAAACCAGGTTTACTATAATAGTTTCCTAACTGGCACCCCTGCCTCTTAATTCTTGTCTTCCCATAGTCTGTTTTCTGCATAGCAGCCAGAGTGATCTTTGAAAAACCTAATCAGATCATAAAATTTCCGTGCTTCAAAAGTCTGTGATTATTTATATTCAGAAAAATCCAAATTTCTTACCAAAGCCTTAGGACGCTCTACAATCTGGTTTCTGTTCACTGTTGTGCTCTTATCACTTGCAACTCATGCTCTTGCTCAATTCTCTTTAGCCATGCCATGCCAGTTGTCTTGCTGTTACTTGAACTTAACATGCTTATTTCTCCTTCCTCTTTTCTTCTGCCCGGCACACTTTTTATGCACGTGGCAAAACTCACTTTTAAGTCTCTGCTCAAATATATCTTTCTCACATAACCATATCTAAGGTGGCTTCATAGGAGCAGAATCTTTTTTTTTGAGACAGAGTCTGACTTTGTTGCTCTTGGTAGAATGCTGTGGTGTCATAGCTCACAGCAATCTCAAACTCTTGGGCTCAAGTGATCCTCTTGCCTCAGCCTCCAAGTAGCTGTGACTGTAGTTACTCGATACAACTCCTGGCTGTTTTTTTGGAGACGGGGTCTCACTCTTGGGATCAGGCTGGTCTTGAACTCCTAAGCTCGAGCATTCCACCCACCTTGGCCTCCCAGAGTGTTAGGATTACAGGTGTGAGCCACTGCACCTGGCTAGGAGCAGCATCTTACAGTGTTCTTCTACCAATTTAGTTTTCTTCAACCCGTTTTTTACTTGCTGACATTATTTCATTTGTTTGTTTCTTACTGAATTGTCTCACTCCCCCACTAGAATGTAAGCTCCATGAAACCAGGACACTTAGTCATCTTCACCACTATATTCCCAGCCCATAGGGTAATTCTTAATTAATTAGCACACGATAGCCACTCAATACATATTTATTGAATGACTGAGTGACAGATAGTTTCATGCCTGTAAGTCTGTATTTAGAAAAATTTCACCAAGTGATTCTGGTCTATTTGCTCTACCTTGATGTGAGCTAGTGATCTATGGTCTGGTGTTAAAGAAATAAAAACTATGATAGAAATCACTGCCTATGATATTGAACCCACTGTCCTCTACATTGGCTCTGCTGTCACTGATCTTATCCAGGATGAGACCTCCTAAAGAGTTAATAGGACCAGCTTAGCCTCTGGAGTTTGGTTCATCATTGGTTGACGATGGGGTAGTTTTGGTGGCAGAAGAGGGAGAATATGCACTGGATTCTTGTTCCATATATCCTTTTTGTTGATCCCTCTTAGGTTTCTTACTTAGTCTCTACTTTGTGTATCTACCCATAAATAGAATATACCGTAACTGTCATTCTGGATCTTAAAGTCTCTATTCATTTAACCATTTGGGACAACAAAGTGTAACAGTGTCCTTTGTTCTTCCTGAAATAGTCTGGACTTTGTGGACCAATTCATTGCTAAATTGCCAGTCCTTGACCTCATTTTGTACATTTTACAGCATTATTTGTACTTCCCAAACCAAAAGTGATCTCCTGTCTAGAGCAAGGGGAAGACCCATGGGTTCAAGTATCCCTGGAGTTTAAGGATAGTGCTGGAGAGTCTTCTACAGGTAAATACACCATGGGAAGAAAAGAAATGTGCCTTGATACATTTACAATCAATGTGCCTTAAATATTTACAAGGGCTTAACATTTTAGGATTCTGCTTTTCAGTTTTAAAATTGAGATTTCTTGAGATTTTCTTGTTCTGGGATACCATGATTTTAGCTGATTCTTATATTTATTTCAGTAGGGTTGAAGCTCAAAAATGACACTGAAAATCATCAGCCTATGTTGCTTTCTGACTTGGTAACACCAGCACCAGGAGACATAGTATCAAAAAAGGCTAAAATGAAAGTTCCCCTGAAAAATACAGGCAAAGAAAATCATGGCGATATGCAGAGAGTGGGGAAAAGGCACCGAAATTTCCCGGTGAAGAAAAGGAAGAAACTTTCAACTTGGAAACAAGAGCTGCTGAAACTTATGGATCTTCACAAGAAAGGCTGTGCAGGAGAGAAACCTTTTAAATGTCAGGAATGTGGGAAAACCTTCAGAGTTAGCTCTGATCTTATTAAGCACCAAAGAATTCACACTGAAGAGAAACCCTTTAAATGTCAACAATGTGACAAGAGATTTAGATGGAGTTCAGATCTTAATAAGCACTTAACAACACACCAAGGAATAAAGCCATATAAATGCTCATGGTGTGGGAAAAGCTTTAATCAAAATACAAATCTACGAACACACCAAAGAACTCACACAGGAGAGAAGCCCTTTACATGTCATGAATGTGGGAAAAAATTCAGTCAGAACTCCCACCTTACTAAACACCGAAGAACCCACACAGGGGAACAGCCTTATACCTGTAACATATGCAGGAGAAACTTCAGCAGGCGATCAAGCCTTCTTAGACACCAGAAACTGCACTTGTGAAGGGAAGTTTGTTCAGTGTCCTCATTCTGAAGAAATTCACCAAACGCAGCTGAATACTAAAGTTTATGAAAAAATAAAAAATTAGGAAGCCTGAGGAATTTTTCATTGTTGGAAAATTTGGGAGTGTAAACATTGTGTTTTTCTTTTTGGAGACAGAGTCTTACTTTGTCACCCTCAGTAGAGTGTCATGGTGTCATAGCTCGCAGCAACCTCAAACTCTTAGGCTCAAGTGATCCTCTTGCCTCAGCCTCCCAAGTAGCTGGGACTATAGGTGCCTACCACAACGCCTGGCTATTATTTTTTAGAGACGGGATCTCACTCTTGCTCAGGCTAGTCTCAAACTCCTGCGCTCACGTGACCCACCACCTCAGCCTCCCAGAGTTAGGATTACAGGTGTGAGCCACTGCACATGGCCTTAAACGTCCTGTTTCATAGAAAGGAATCAAGATTTGCTCTACATGGGGTACATTAGTAGTTGCACTACTTAACTATGTTTACTTTTAACCATCAGGGAATTCCTTAGCAGGAGAGGTTCTAAGAACATTCTGAGTAAGGAAAAAGACCATTTTGGAATTGTACTTGGAGAAGTAGAAAATTCAGTTACAGTTAGCAGGTATAGCCAATCAGTAGTCTTCTGTGATCATAGAAGTAAATATTGTTGGTTTTGCATTGATCTTCCCAGTCCCTCTTGAACATGTACAATAGAAACACTTGTAGTGTAGCCTTCCAAAAGCATAAAGCAGTAACATGTATGTTTAAATTGTATATCATTCTTTTCAGTGTGGTAGGCTTACCAATCTCAGTAGTCTCGGGGAGCAGAAATGAATTCTAAATGTAGAGTGTTCCAAGAACCAAATTGGATTTTCTTTTGTCATTGGAAATTGTTGACAAAGTTGGACATTGCTTGAGTTCCTTCTTAAAGTTTTTAGTAACTTCTGCTCTTGAATCCTGTTATCACAATTTTTACTGATGAAATTATATTTCCTTTACCACTGGGGAATCTGCCAGATGAATTATGCACCCCATTGGTGGGGTTTGGAAGGTGGAAAACACCTGTAATGAAACTGATTGGAGTTTGTAGCCATGGAAAGAAAGAAGAATTTTCTACAAAAAAAGAAACCAGACTTCTTTACCGCATTGTTAGCAGGATAAAGCAGCCATAAAAATTAGCAATTGCCCAAGGCTTGATGTGATTCAAGATACCTTCTTGAGGTTTTTGTTTGTTTACTTAATTTGGCCTTTCTTTGTTATTAAGAATAAGACTTGGGTTTGTATGGAAACTAAATCATGTTTGAGTTGATGAACTCAATCATCCTGCTGCAGACGGATCCTGTGGCTCACTTTGATGTGGAGACCTCTGCCAGTCAGCAAGAGACAGTTCTCAGAAGGTTTGGAAACTGATGTTGAGTGTTGAGCAAGAGCTTTTGGGTATATCAGGAAAGGGTTTAAAGAGGTTAAAGAAATTATGTCCTCCAAATCCCTCATTTTATTAATGAGGACATTAATAAAGAGATACAAGGACTTGCTGAAGACCCCTTTGTGAGAGGATGTGTTGACTCATTTAGCTTCCATCTGGTATGGCAGGAATAGCAAGACAAATTTGTTGTTATCCCTGCACAAATAGGCTGGATGACATTGTGTTGTATCTCTTTCTAGCTTAAACAGTCTTGTTTTTGATTGGTTACTGAAGCAAATCTCTATTTTCTCTACATATGGAGATAAGATTTAACTCAAGGTTGTTCCAGGGATTAGATGGATTAGTGACAGTAAAGCACCTGGCCCGTGATTCCTGGAATCCTGGCACTTTTGGAAGTCCTGGCAGGAGGATTGCTTGAGGCCAGGAATTAAGACCAGCTTGGGAAAAAGTGAGCCTACATCTCTTAAGAACAAAAAAACTACCTGGGCATGGAGGAGCACGTGCCTATAGTGCTAGCTACTTGGGAGGCCAAAGTGGAGGGCTCCAGTGACTATGATTGTACCACTGCACCTCAGTCTGGGCAACAGCATGTTCTTTTGTTCAAAAAGAACAAACCCCTTGGGCGGCGCCTGTGGCTCAGAGGAGTAGGGCGCTGGCCCCATTTGCTGGAGGTGGCAGGTTCAAACCCAGCCCCAGCCAAAAACTGCAAAAAAAAAAAAAACACCCCAAACTAAAAAACACAACAAAACCCCACCCTAAAATAGGACCTTGCTCACAGTAAATGTGTAATTAGTGTGTGTTTCCTTCCCTTTGCTCTGTTCCCTAGTGATAGTTTGGGCTGACCATACATTAAAGAGGCAAATGGATTTGTAGCTATTGCAGCTCTCTTCTGGCTGAGCACTTGTGGTTATGCTAAGTTGATTTGATCTTTGGCTTTAATGCTTTACAGAGTAAGTCACAAGCCAACTGAGCTACTGGTCTGGAACTCTCAGCAGAGGTTTAATTTTATCCTTTGAGATGAATTATTTCAAGTATTCTTTTCTTTTTCTTTCTTTTTTTTTTTTTTTATAGAGACAGAGTCTCACTTTATCGCCCTTGGTAGAGTGCTGTGGCATCACAGCTCACAGCAACCTCCAACTCCTGGGCTTAGGTGATTCTCTTGCCTCAGCCTCCTGAGTAGCTGGGACTACAGGCACCCGCCACAACTCCCTGCTATTTTTTTGTTGCAGTTTGACCAGGACCAGGTTCGAACCTGCCACCCTTGGTATATGGTGCCAGCACCCTACCCACTGAGCCACAGGTGCTGCCTGTCAAGTCTTATTTCTTAAGTACAGCCAACTCAGAAGCTCTGGTCTGCATAGCTCTTACCCAACACCATCTCAAGCCATAGGCCCCTGACACTCTTGTTTTTTTTTTTTGAGACAGAGCCTCAAGCTGTCACCCTGGATAGAGTGCTGTGGCATCACAGCTCACAGCAATTTCTAATTCCTGGGCTCAAGCAAGTCTCCTGCCTCCGCCTCCCAAGTAGCTAGGACTACAGGCGCCCGCCACAACACCTGGTCAGTTTTTGGTTGCAGCTGTCGTTTGGCAGGCCCAGGCTGAATTTGAACTGGCAGCTGAGGTGTACATGGCTGGCGCCTTAGCCCATTGAGCCACAGGCGCTGAGCCGACACTCTTGTTTCTTATTTCATATCATGTGTGGATTTCGATTTAGTGAGGACCTATGATATGCCAGGCACTGTCCTAGACTCTGACGCCACAGCAGTGTACAAAAGAGACAATATGCATTCCCTTCTGGAGCTTGTATTCTAAGAGCAATTAAGAGAATGGTTTGCCCTTGCAGGTGGGGTCATGAAATAGTTTTGGTTAGTGAGTTTTGCAGAAGCCTCACTTCTGGGTTGAAACATTTATTAGATGGTATAAGACTAGTACTGTGCCTTCCTATCTAAGTTATGGAAGCCCATAAAGAGGAGCCATGAGATCAAAGTAGTCTGGAACCCTGGGCCCCTGCATGAAGGGCAGCTGTTGTAGAGAGTTCCAAGATCTGTAGGATTTTGTGGGAATGAAAAATAAACATTTGTTATGTTAAACCACTGAAACGGTGTCATGTATTTCTACAGCATAACCTGGCCTTTTTATTTTATTTTATTAAGTCATAGCTGTGTACGTTAATGCAATCATGGGGTACAATGTATTGGTTTTATATACAATTTGAAATATTTTCATCAAACTGGTTAACATCGCCTTTGTGGCATTTTCTTAGTTATTGTGTTAAGACATTTATATTCTACACTTAGTAAATTTCACATGTACCCTTGTAAGATGCACTGTAGGTGTATCTTCCCTTCACTCATCCTACTCCCTCCCCTCCCCTCCTTTTGCCCTTTCCCCTTCTTCTTGGGCTAACCTGGCCTATCTTAATAGAACTTGTATGAAGGTAGTTTGGGAAGGTGGCTACTCTGTTAGAGCTCAGGAACCTTTCCCTTTTTTATATAACCTGGCCTTTGTCTTGGAAGAGATCTACCTTCTTGTCAATGCCCAGCTGAGCTGATAGAACTCACAGAAGCTCACAATACTATAGGTGATAAGGAAGAAAGACGTTGCTATCTTGTACAAATCTCAGGAAGTCAACAGCCATCCCTCCCCAGCTTTATTCCTCTTCTCTTGTTCCTCTCTCTGCTCTGCTGCCTCATGTGCGTAGAACAGGCATTTCTATTAAGGAATGGACTAGGGGAAGGGTAGGGATTACCTTTCATTCCTACTACATGTGAGTGTAGTAGATTTCAAAGAATGCTTTGGTAACTACCTGTATCCTATCTTCTGTGAGTCATGCCTCAGAGAACAGATGATACACAGGGCAAAAGAAAATTTGCCGGAATCATTGTAGAGAGGAAGGTGGCTCTTCCTGGACTAAGCAGTGACAGGGAGAAGCTTGGGCAGGAAAGCAGGAGCAGGAGAGTTACAGTTGTGGAATGGGAAGCCTCCAGTGGGAAAGTCCTAGCTTAGTTAATAATCAGCAGCACACTGTCTCACAACATCTACTTGGAATTTGGCGGGGATGTTAGAAGAAATTTCTTTAAGCTTTGTCAGAGGGACGAGATCAAATTACTAAACAACGTGAAACCAAAATCTGTTGAGGCTTGGTTTAAAAATGAAATATGAGAGACACAATTTTAGGTTTAGCCTTAAACATTAGTACTAAAGTCCTCACAAGTATGTCCTCCATAGACAATCAGATGATTTCAAGGGAACCAGAAGGATGCTTTGTTTTGGTTTGCTCAGATAGCAAAACTGTATCATTGGCCCAGTCTAGGACTCCAATGTCTCCCCCTTCACTGATCTTAGTGGCCACAGTGTTAGGCTATCCCAAACCCAGAGTTCTTCCTGCCATTAAGCAGACTTAATTAATTAACCTCAAGTCAATTTTGGTAACCTCAGATGTCTTTTAGCTGGAGCAGAAGGACAAAAGAGCATAGAATCATACTAAATCTTTTTCTTTTTCTTTTTTTTTTGAGACAGATCCTCAAGCTGTCACCCTGGGTAGAGTGCTGTGGCATCATAGCTCACAGCATCACAGCTCATAGCAACCTCCAATTCCCGGGTTCAAGCAATTCTGCCTCTGCCTCCCAACTAGCTGGGACTACAGGCACCTGTCACAACACCCAGCTATTTTTTGGTTGCAGCCATCATTGGCGAGCCTGGGCTGGATTCAAACCCACCAGCTCAGGTGTATGTGGCTGGCGCCTTAGCCACTTGAGCCACAAGCACTGTGCCCAAACTAAATCTTGAAACGAAAACTAATACGGTTTCAATCAGCTTTTGGAATTACTGAGAACAATGGTGAATTTCCTTGGAGAGTTCAAGAGGAGGCATACCAAGCAGCCTCTTCTGTGTAAAGGTTGAGAATAACAAAAAATGGGAGTTTGTGAAGGATTTTGAAACGTGTTGAGTCACTCCACTGAAGTGTTTACTTACCACCTCCTGAAGTTCTCCATGTAGAGTCTTTGAAGTGCTCTCAAGTGGGAAAAATTTTACTCACACTGTGTTTCTAGTGTTCTTCCCAGTTAGAATCCCACCCAAACCAGTACAAAAACATATTTTTGTTTTCAGGATCTTTTCCACACTTGCCACTTACATAGTTCCTTCTATGGGTTTACTGAGGAGCAAGGCTAGGTTACTGGTTGGTATATGCAGTTTTCCTTTAAGGCATCTATAAAGCTTTTCTCCTGTGTAATTCACCCTTATCTGTAATGCCTGCATTTTGCCTAAAGCAGTTCCCCTATTCCATCTATCTCCTGTGAAAGGAATTAAGCAAGCTAGCTTTTGCATTGTGATTCAGATTTAGGAAAACTATTAGTCACTCTTTTTTTTTTGCAGTTTTTGGCTGGGGCTGGGTTTGAACCCACCACCTCTGGCATATGGGGCCGGCGCCCTACTCCTTTGAGCCACAGGCACTGCCTTTTTTTTTTTTTCAGACAAGAATCTTACTTTGTCTCCTTCTGTAGAGTGCTGTAGCGTCATAGCTCATAGCAACCTCAAACTCTTTTTTTTGTTTTGTTTTGTTTTTGTTTTTTTGAGACAGAGCCTCAAGCTGTCACCCTGGATAGAGTGCTATAGCATCATCGCTCACAGCAACCTCCAATTCCTGGGCTCAAGCAAGTCTCTTGCCTCTGCCTCCCAAGTAGCTGGGACTACGGGCACCCACCACAACGCCCAGCCATTTTTTTTTTTTTTTTGGTTGCAGCCGTCGTTGTTTTGTTTGGCGGGCCCGGGCTGGATTCGAACCCGCCAGCTCAGGTGTACGTGGCTGGCGCCTTAGCCTGCTGAGCCACAGGCGCCGAGCCACAACATCAAACTCTTGTGTTCAAGTGATTCTGTTTCCTCAGCCTCCTGAGTAGCTGAGACTATAGGCACCTGCCACAATGCCTGGCTATTTTTAGAAATGGGGTCTTGCTTTCACTCAGGCTGGTCTCAAACCTGTGAGCTCAGGCAATCCACCACCCCAGCCTCAGTCACCCTTTTTTTTTTTTTTTAGACAGTTTTACTATGTCGCCCTTGGTAGAGTGCCATGTCATCACAGCTAACAGCCACCACAAATTCTTGGGCTTAAGTGATTTTCTTGCCTCAGCCTCCCAAGCAGCTGGGACTAGAGGCACCCACCACAATGCCTGGCTATTTTTTTGTTTCAGTTGTCATCATTGTTTAGCTGGCCCAGGCTGGGCTTGAACCCGCCAGCCTCGGTGCATGTGGCTGGTGCTGTAACCACTGTGCTATGGGCACCAAGCCACAATCACTCTTTATTACTATAACACTTATTAGCTTTATAATTAAGCTCTATAATTAAGCTTTATAATTTTTGGATAGAGTATACCTGTAAGGAAAAACTTGGAAAGCTTACTATTGAATTTTTAACACCAATAGATATTTTTCCAACATAATAATTTTCACACTAAGCATTTGTCCATGAAATCATGCGATGTGGGCCATTATCCCTGAGGTTAGGTGACATCTCAGAGTGGTCTCAATTTGAGTTTCTCTGATAAGTAGGGATGACAAGTATTTTTTCATGTGTTTATTGCCCATTCTTCTGTCCTAGTGAGAAAAGTTTCTATTTATGTCTCTTGCCCAGTTTTTATTGGGCTTGTTTGTTCTTTTCTTGTTGATATTCTTTTTTTTTTGAGACAGAGCCTCAAGCTGTCAGCCTGGATAGAGTGCTGTGGCATCACAGCTCACAGCAACCTCCAATTCCTGGGCTCATGCGAGTCTCCTGCCTCCGCCTCCCAAGTAGCTGGGACTACAGGCGCCTGCCACAACACCTGGCCTTTTTTTTTTTTTTTTTTTTTTTTGGTTGCAGCCGTCCTTGTTGTTTGGCAGGCCCAGGCTGGATTCAAACCCGCCAGCTGAGGTGTACGTGGGTGGCGCCTTAGCCGGTTGAGCCACAGGCGCTGAGCCTTCTTGTTGATATTCTTGAGTTCATTGTAGATTCTGGTGATTAGCCCTTAGTTGGATTTGTAGCACATAAAAATCTTCTCCCATTTTGAAAATTGTCTGTTTGCTTTGTGGATTGTGTCCTTAGCAGTGCAAAAACTTTTTTTAACTTGACCAAGTCTCATTTATTTTTGTCGTTCCTGCAATTGCCAGTGGGTCATCTTCATAAATTCTTTCCCTAGGTTGATAAGATCAAGTGTTTTTCCTTGTAAGGTTTTTGTAGTTTCACATCTTAGATTTAGATGTTTTATCCATCATGCATTAATTTTTGTAAGTGGTAAGAGTGTGGGTCCAGTTTCATTCTCTTACCTGTGCCTAACCATTTCTCCCAGCACTACTTATTAAACAGGGATTCTTTTCCCCAGTGAATGCCTTTGTTTGCCTTGTCAAAGATTAGGTGGCTAGATGAGGCTGATTTCATGGATTCATGATTCATTCATTCATGTCTGGATTCTCTATTCTGTTCTAGAGATTTATGTTTCTGTTTTTATGCCAATACCATGCTGTTTTGATCACTGTAGACTTGTAGTATAACCTGAAGTCTGGTAAGGTGATTCCTCCTGATTTATTGGTTATTCAGGTATTTTTTCTGGCTTCTGTAAGATGTAGAGTTATCTTTTTCAAGATCTCCAATGTAAGATGTTGGTATTTTAATGAGGAGTGCATTAAATCTGTAGATTGCTTTAGGTAGTATAGACTTTTTTTTTTAACTTTGAAATGTTTTATCTATCTTCTTAGACTCACCAAGAAATAAATTTCTTTGCTTAAAAAATTAAGCAAATAGGGATAAGTAGATGACTAATTACCTTCATTTATCAAGTAGGAAATCCCATTAAATTATTTTAATGTGCGTGATTATGCCATTGAAACCCCTTGGGATTTGGAATACAGGCACACAAACATCAATGAATTACCTAGTAACAACACGTGGACCTCTCTCTGCACATGGATAGTCCTATTGTACCCAGGAAGGCAACTTGTATGCCCAGAACTTGAGACCCCAGGTTTAAAACTGTATGGCTAGTCATGACATAAAATTTTTCTTTCTTTAGGGACTATTTCTATCTTACTACCTTACTGGGTTTGAAAACAAAAGACTGCTGTTCTTTCTTAGGACCTCTTCCTTAGGTGCACATTAAAAGTGGAAAGTTGGTTGCATGTGGTAGCTCAACACCTGTAATCCTAGCACTCTGGGAGGCTGAGGCAAGTGAATCACTTGAGCTCAGGAATTCAAGACCAGCCTGAGCAAGAGCAAGACCCCATCTCTACCAAAAGTAGAAAAAATTAGCTGGGCACGGTGACAGG
>CAUYRH010108141.1:0-24539 GCA_963574655.1 Perodicticus potto
AAGCCCAGGCGGCGCCTATGGCTCATCGAGTAGGGCCCCGGCCCCATATACCGAAGGTGGCGGGTTCAAACCCAGCCTCGGCTGAACTGCAAAACCAGAAAAATAGCCAGGTATTGTGGTGGGCGCCTGTAGTCCCAGCTACTCGGGAGGCTGAGGCAAGAGAATCGCCTAAGCCCAGGAGTTGGAGGTTGCTGTGAGCTGTGTGACGCCATGGTACTCTACCGAGGGCAATAGAGTGAGACTCTGTACAAAAAAAAGAAAGAATCTGAAATAGCATGGCAGGGGCTGTAGTTCAGTGGGTAAGTTACTGGCCACATACACCGAGGCTGGTGGGTTTGAACCTGGCTTGGGGCCAGTTAAAACAACAATGAAAACTGCAACAACAAAAATAGCCGTGCATTGTGGCGGGCGCCTGTAGTCCCAGCTACTTGGGAGGCTGAGGCAAGAGAATCACTTAAGCACAAGAGTTTGAGTTGCTATGATGTCACAGCACTCTTATCAAAAGTGACATAATGAGACTCTGGAAAAAAAAAATCTCAAATAGCATTTCATAGGCCATGGATATTTCTCCTTCCTTTTATCCACCTATCTATCTTAATAGGGATAGCTTCCTCAGATGGCAAAAATTGTTTGTACACACATAAATGAATTTACCAGACAAATACTATTGCTAAGAACTTAGCAATAATTAAGTATTTGTATCTTGGAAAATGTTAAAAGAAATTTAATTCTGGCCAGTGGTACCCTTGTAAAAATAACAGCCCCTTCATCAACCTGAGTATAAGAATTCAGCTTCCTTACCCACTAAGGACATGAATGCGCTCTGTATTGTATTTCAGCGGCGTCAATTCACAGCGAAGAACTTGAAGTGCCTCCAGGACCTTGCCATCCTCCAGGTATTCTAGGTACTTCTGCTGCAGCAGCAAAAACTTCATCCTCTGACATGACAGAAAGCAGCAGTCAGGGGAAAAGGGTTGATGGAAGTTTCAGAAAATGTTTGTGCCTAAACAGAACAGTAGAAACCATTCTACTATGCCCTTTGAAAATAACTTTTTATAAAGCTTCAAGATGATGCAAAATATTTTGGCTCTATAGAGCTTAGATTACACGAGACTTTGCTCAGTTCCACATCTTATTAAAACTCTGCTTTGAATAAACTTACATCAGACAAGATCATCAGTGACTAAGGCATCAACATGGAAAAAAATGAATTCTTTTCTCAAAACATTTCCCTAGAAGTTTAATTTATTGCATGAAAAAAATTTAGAACTATTTCAACTATTGTAAATTTACTTTTTAAAAATAGTGACTTTTATATGTAGTACTACAGAATGGGGGGGAGGCTATGCAACAAGTCTGGAAAAGATTAGAGAAAAACCAGTTAACAGAGGAATTGTTTAGCAGAACTACAGCTACTTAGTAGCAGCAAAAAAGTGCCAGGTTTTGGCTTATCAAGAGTTAAGAAGAGCTGTCCAACAAATGGATTACAGGTTGGTGTGTGAAATATTAGGTTTCTTATGATTAAAACGGACAAGTGTATGTGTGATGGACTCACTCTCTTCTAGAAAGATATAAAGGGATGCCTATGTTAGAGGCTAAACTTTTTAGTTTTCAAAAAGTTTCAGTATTTGTATTTGTGTATTTATAATAATCAGATCACTGATGTGTTTCATTATAAAATGTAGACAATTGTTATGAGCTCTTTTTCCCCAAAGAATGAACTACTTTCTAGCTTATTGTGAAGAATTTTCACATTTAGTTTTTTCTAAAATGTGTTTGATTTTGACCTGGCGCCTGTACCTCAGCGGCTAGGGCACCAGCCACATACACCCAGGCAGGAGGGTTTGAACCTGGCCTGGGCCTGCCAAACAACGACAACTACAACAACAAAAAAATAGCTGGGCCTTGTGGCAGGAGAATCACTTAAGCCCAAGAGTTTGAGATTGCTGTGAGCTGTGATGCCATGGCTCTCTACTGAGACTCTCATAGAGAGTACATAGTGAGACTCTGTCTCAAGAAAAAAAATAAGTGTTTGATTTTAATACTTTTTAGTGTTACTTTACTATTTTATTTTTAAAAGTTTTATTAGTAGGCTCGGTGCCTGTAGCTCAAGCAGCTAAGGCGCCAGCCACATATACCAGAGCTGCTGGGTTCGAATCCAGCCCAAGCCTGCCAAACAACGACAACTACAACCAAAAAATAGTCAGGCGTTGTGGCAGGCGCCTGTAGTCCCAGCTACTTGGGAGGCTGAAGCAAGAGAATCGCTTAAACCCAGGAGTTGGAGGTTGCTGTCAGCTGTGATGGCACAGCACTCTACCCAGGGCGATAGCTTTAGACTCTGTCTCAAAAAAAAGCAAATAAACAAACAAAAAAAATTGTATTAGCAGATTTTTTACTACAGAAGAGAAGCTTAAGGAATGTTTGGAATTCCTCTTAAACCTTAAACCTAATTAAGGAACTTGAAGGATCTTTTCACCATATTTGCTATTTGTGGAGCTTCAGTATGCCAACTGATGTATGGAAAAAAGTTAGTAGATAGGAAATGTTGGCCATATTTAGAGACTCCAAGGGGTATAGTAGTAAAGATCTCAAGTGCACTTAAAGTAAAAATCTAGGGTGGTGCCTGTGGCTCAGTGAGTAGGGTGCTGGCCCCATATACTGAGGGTGGCAGGTTCGAACCTGGCCCCGGCCAAAATGCAACAAAAAATAGCTGGGCATCGTGGCAGGTGCCTGTAGTCCCAGCTACTCAGGAGGCTGAGGCAAGAGAATGGCCTAAGCCCAGGAGTTGGAAGTTGCTGTGAGCTATAACGCCACAGCACTCTACTGAGGGCAATGAAGTGAGAAGGTCTCTAAGAAAAAAAGAAAATAAATAAAGTAAAAATCTAAATCATAGTCTTTTCTTCTTCAACAAGATCTTTATTTTCAGACCATAAAAAAATATACATGGCTCGGTGCCCGTGGCTCAAGTGGCTAAGGTGCCAGCCACATACACTTGAGCTGGTGGGTTCGAATCCAGCCCGGGCCTGCCAAATAACAGTGATGGCTGCAACCACAAAACAGCCGGGTATTGTGGTGGGTGCCTATAGTCCCAACTACTTGGGAGGTGAAGGCAGGAGAATCACTTGAGTCCAGGACTTGGAGGTTGTTGTGAGCTGTGATGCCATGGCATTCTACTGAAGGCAACAGCTTGAGGCTCTGTCTCAAAAACAAAAACCAAAAAAAACAAAAAACATATATGGATGTTACAAAAATGGTATGGTGAAATTACCATTTATTTGCAGAATTAAAAGTAAAACGAACTGCTCTATGAGATTTTCCATCAAGGAGTATTTTGAAGAGAAACATAAACTTTAAGCTTATAAAAATGGTTTCTAGAGTTAATAAACAAAAGTTTACCCTCTCATGTAAATTAGGTATATATTTAAATACATCCTTTATAAGAAGCATTGCTTATGTTTGATACTAATTTAATCTTCAAATCTATAGGTAAAGAACAGAAAAAAATCCAAATTGAGATAAGCTGTAAATCCAGGAAACTTACACTTACCTATTTTTACACATAAAGTTAGACTGACTTAAATGTTTCCGAAACAGATTAATTTCCAAGATGCCCCCTCACAAGTATACTGCTATATATGCAGCCAGAAGTTAACCTTTATATATGTTAAATAAAAATACTTTAAAGTTCACCAAGTGACAAAACTCCAAAACCAAACAAAATGAAAATCTAAAAACCAATGGATTTTATATTTAAAGTTACTTTGGATATTCTTACCATCTTATCTTCTAAAAAAAAATTTTAACTCTTTATGAAATGAAAATCTCATGTATTTCCATTTATTAATACACACATTTCATCTATTGTATTTTTGATTCAAACTTGAGATCATATTTTGTTGCAAGATTTTTTTCTTTATAAATGCCTCATGGAACTACCCAGAGCATTTAATTTCTTTGCTAAATTTTCTCAGCAATTGGAAGTTTGGGGCATGTTTTTTTCTAATTCAGGGCACATCTTTTATTTACTTACTTATTTGTATCAATCATTATGTCCTAAGCGCACTCTCTCCTCCATTCCAATGTGTGTAGGGACAGTGCCCCAAGTGCTATTTCCCCCTTATTTTCCCAAGATCTTGACAGAACATTTTACTTTCTATGGGGCAGAGGTGAGGCAGGAGAGAAGAATACAGAAGGCAGACCAAAACTTCGAGAGATGCCAATATAAACACATATTTCTTTCTTTATATGTAGGGAATTTGATAAAAGCAGCCTTAAGAGCATTTCTCTATGAATCGTTTTATCCAGATTAAGACCACGAATATCCTCAAACAGGTATCAAATCCTGATACTGTGCATGGCAATTAACAAGCTATTAGCCAAGCATAGCTAGAGATTTCACTGAGAAAGAAATGTTTATTCTCTTAAATAGTCAGTTCAGCAGGGTGTGGGGGCTCACACCTGTAATCCTAGCACTCTGGGAGGCCGAGGCAGGTGGACTGCTTGAGCCCACAGGTTCGAGACCAGCCTGAGACAGAGCTAGACCCCATCTCTAAAAATAGCTGGGCACTGTGGTGGGTACCTGTAGTCCCAGGTACTTGGGAGACTGAGGCAAGAGAATTACTTGAGCCCAAGTGTTTGAGGTTGCTGTGAGCTATGATGCTACAGCACTCTATTGAGGGTGACAAAATGACTCTTTCTCAAAAAAAAAAAACATAATAATCAGGCAAAATTAAGGCTTGGTAAGATAGGGACAGAACTCTACTTAGGTTTATCTTTTTAAGATCTTGGCTTGTTAAAAATAAAGAAAAAACGGTTGAGGAAATAAACTCTCTTTTGTATCTTCTTCCAACTCTTAATTAGACCTCTTAAGATTTTTGGTCTCTGATAATTTTTCAACATCTCTGAGACCTAAAATATTTCCTCTTTTATTTTAATATCTAATAACTTAAAATTGAGGACAGCTCAAGTAATAGTTTCACACAGCAAATTCTGCTGTTGCCTTCTTACCCTACCCAATATTGAACTGCTTTGTCCTTTCATGTTGTTCAACTGAACTCAATATGAAAGAAAAACTCAGAAGTTATGATACACAGAATATCTGGTCATCAGGGGCAGCCTCCTAGCTAACTCAGTAGTGGGTTCTGACTAACTTTGGAGTAAAGCTATAAAGTCAATTAAATCATGACTCAGAGGAAAGAGGAAATGAATTACATTAAACCATGGCTCTCAAAACTCCTTATTTGATTTTAAAATACATCAGTTAATTTTTATATGTCAGTATTTGAACAGTTCTGTTAAGCAGATTTCCATTACATTAAAAAAAAAAAAAGAAACATTTTTAGACATACAGTAGTTTTCTGTTATCAGTCCAAATACCCATCCAAATTGCACAGACATGGCTAAGCATATGTACTAAAACCCAAACAAAAAAATGCTGATTCATGAAAGCAACTTTTGCTATTCCTAGTATCATCTGACTGGAAACCATTTAAAAATGGAGGATGGGATGTGGGGGAAGTGGACGGGGTTGATAAAAACATTCAGGTTTAAAAAATAAAGTAGAATTTTGGGCAGTGCCTGTGGCTCAACGGAATAGGGCATTGGCCCCATATGCTGGAAGTGGCAGGTTCAAACCCAGCCCTAGCCAAAAACTGCACCAAAAAAAAAAAAAAAAAAAAAAAAAAAAAAGTAAAATTTTAGTATAGACTAAGTCACAAAATATGTGTATACAACTAAGATAATTATGTTTAGAAAAACCTTAACAGTTGTCTAATATATTATTACAAACTTAAGTATATATAAGATTCTTTCCTGGAGGTGGTTATGGGGAGAGGAGTGAATGAATTTAAACACAATTAGTAAGGCGAAGAACAACTTCAAAAAATGCTGAACTGACTCTTTAAAAGTAATTGATTCATTAATGCTTCAAGTGAGATAAAAGTTGGACCCTTTTCTTTGCATAAATACCTAAACAGTTTGATGATGTGAGGCTCAGCCAGAGATTTAATCTTCATCTTTTATTAGATCCTAGAATGTTCTAGACTGAACAGGCTGTAAAAAAAAAAGGATTCCTCCTTATTATCTACAACTACCTTTCTTCAGTTTACATGCTGCTTCTAATGAAGGTTTCTAATGAGACAGGTATAATCTAAATCCAATACAGAAGTCTCAAATTACTATAAACAACTAAGAAAAAAACAGGAAGTGAGCCTATTAAAATTTTTACTAAATTACAGATATAATGTGGGTGAAGCTTGGAAAAGGAAAACAATCTCCAACAAAACACACACATTATAAAATGGCACATAGGCAAGTTTTTTACTGTCACCTTATAAGCTGTTCTAACTTGCTTGTTAGAATGGGAAAGGAACCCAAACTTTTATTTTGGCCATTTAATTGTCCTTATTTTACCCCATTCAATTAAAGCTAAAAATTCATGAGACACTGATCAGTCAAATATACTTAGGTAAAACAAACAAACAAACAAGGCTCGGCGCCTGTGGCACAACGGGCTAAGGCACCAGCCACATACACCTGAGCTGGTGGGTTCGAATCCAGCCCAGGCCTGCCAAACAACAATGACGGCTGCAACCTAAAAATGGCCAGGCGTTGTGGCGGGCGCCTGTAGTCCCAGCTACTTGGGAGGCGGAGGCAGGAGACTCGCTTGAGCCCAGGAATTGGAGGTTGCTGTGAGCTATGTTGTCACAGCACTCTATGCAGGGTGACAGCTTGAGGCTCTGTCTCAAAAAAAACAAACTTCGAACACTGACTGGGGAAACTTTTAGTTACTGAAAAACTTCTAATCTGTTTGAATATAGATGTTGAACTATTTTAACTTTTTATTTTTAAATTTTACTGTTGAATTGATTGTTCCATAAATTATCAATCTCACCCACACAGTTTTAAATTTTTAATATTTTAAGTATTTAATGAAATACTAAAAATAATACTAGATCATCAATTTACATGAGTCTGTATCTGGTCATACTTGCTGCACCCTTAATTCACCTAAAGCTCACTCTCTAGGATTGTATTACTGTACTAAGAGTTTAAAACCCCTTTTCTAAGATTTCAAAAAAATAAAAAGAAGAATAAACCACAAGGCGATTAAGTTTATAGACAGAGACAGAAAAGATTAATGTCTGACCAAATTCAAAAAGCCCCAAAATGTAAGTCATTTACTAATATTTAACAAATAGTTGGTTTCCCTACTTTACTTCCTATTCACCTACTTTCCCTCCCCCACCAGACAGGAAACTGCTTTTGACAACAAATGAATCAGCTAGAAGTTAAAAAGCCAGTAGCTAGCAGCTGATACTTCAAGGCTTTCAATCATCAGCACTTAGAAAAAATTTATCCCTTCTTCACCCTCACCCACATCTCCTGAAGAATTTAAGACCATCAGTATAAAAGATTCATTAAGACTTATGAAAAAGGCTAACAGGTTAAACTACCAAACTGATCTAGTAGGGAAATAAGGCCAGTAAAAAAGGGCCCAGTGATCAAATCTGCACATACATCATCCATCAGAGTGATAGATTATACAAATTTAGACACTGTCAATGCACACAACTGGAATGCAAGAATGGAAAATGGTGAGCACACCAATGGAAGTGATTTGAATTAACTATAATTCTCAAAGATAAAAAGGAAATTAATGTATCAGCTTCTTAAAGCTGAATGGATATACACACACCCAAACACATTTTCTCTTTATTTATTTATTTTTTGCAGTGCTTTTTTTTTGGCCAGGGCTGGGTTTGAACCCACCACCTCTGGTATATGGGGCTGGTGCCCTACTCCTTTGAGCCACAGGCGCTGCCCCACACATTGTCTTTTTAAATAGCACATTCAGTATTGTAAGTAACATAAAGGTATAATTTATAGGCTAAAACTCCTATTAAATAGTATTGAAAACACAAAGATCTTTCAAGATAACTTTTGGAGACCTTAATTTGTAAAGTAGCTTCAAACAATACATCTACTAAGTACGATTTTAAAAATATAAGACTCATACTTTAAAACATCATAAACACTCAGTTTATAAGTTTAATTATATGAAATTTACTTTCAGGCCTTATCTTGTATAAGAGGCAGAAGCCTAGAGTTATCAATAACCTACTAAAATAAACATAAATGTGAAACTAAGAACAAAAGTGTATTTACCACAATTATTCCCAACAACGTTTGAGAGATTTCAAGTGCGCCTCTTACCACAATAGCATGAGGAGAATGCACTAAAGGCTTTAGTTCATTCAGGTCATTTTCTGCCTGTAAAAATCAGTATAAAAGAAAAACAGAAATGTCACAAAATGCACATCAAATATGTAATTTTAGCAGCAGTCACACAGCTCTATATGCCCTACTTTACCTTATCCCAGTCTCCTTCCATGACATGATTTCGGAATTTGGTAGCAGAAGGATGTTCTAAACGACATCCTGACTCTTGCATGAGGAGATCAACAGTCTGGCTGCAGGAGAGATACAGTGTAAAAAAGACCTGACCAACTTTAGGGTTTTACTCTTCCAAATAAACTAATGTCCATGAAAACAGATGCAAAATTTTTAAGCTAATCTCATGGCAAAGAAAAATAAAAAGCTTTAATGTGCTTGATTAAACTAACTTGATTTAAAACTATCACCTACATTTATTCCTTGTCAAGTTAAAAACATTTCTTGAAACTAGATCAAAATCAGTTCTACTTTTGCCACTTTAATGCCTCAGAAGTTCAATGAAGTATAAAATTTCTAAAAATGTGTCGTAAGTAGTAAAATAAATGGAAAACCAGCATCTACATACTACCAAAGTTACATTTTGAAAGACAAAAATTATTAGCTCCATACAAAGTGAAAGAGATGATCTGTGTTAGCTAAGAGCTTATGTGAACATAGAGAGATTCTACTAGATCAATCTTTAAAATTAAAATAAATCCAACATAAAAAAATCATTCCCTTTCTCTCTATACTAAAAATAGCGAATTTACTATGGTGTGGGTTCCAAACAGTCACGAGTTATTTCCTCCTGCTGCTGTCAGCTTGCTTCTTGTCTCAGTAATATGTTCTGTTAGCATTTACAAAATCTGTTTTGATACTAATCCTTTTCCTTAGGGAATAAAGTGAAATCTTCCTTCAGCATATTTCTCTTTGAGAGCTTAAAAAATTCATCAACGTGTTTTCTTCCCTCATATATGTATATCTAAGGACCTTCATTTATCAGTACTATATTTTTGTGCTTGTTTCAATGCTTTCTCATTCAGCTCTACTAAATTTTCAGCTCAACAGTGCAATGCCTGAAAACTAAAATACTTATGTCACTTTTAAAAAATGCCATCCCTTCTCAACAAATCCCAAACTACACATTGGCTAGCCCAAAGGCTTATTTTAATCTACACTTTGAAGCTAGGAAATTTCTTCCCCTTCATCTCATTCTGGTTCTGCCTCTTGCACCTTCTTCATCCGGCTCCAGGGCACTCCCACCAACCCTACCTTCCACCCCCCTTGGTTTTTCTTTGTGTATACAAAACGGTAGGTTTTTTTTTTTTTTTTGCCAAGGTCCCTGTCTACCTTCACACTATGTTAGGTACACAAGGCCACCTAAATTGTATTTGACAACAAATGATTCACCGTATCATATATCCCTTTTTCAGACAAAACACGTTTTTCGTATTAAACTAGGATGTCAGACTACTTAATGCTAGGCCTCTTGCACACACACAAGGGCCTTTAAATGACATCGACGGTGCATCTTATTTAGAATCCCATCAGATTTATTCAACAGCCTCTTTCCAAATTATCCCACCCCTTCAGTTCTCATAAACACTTGTAGGTGACTGTCTTTCCCTGATTGGTAGTTTGCCTGGGCTGTTGCCTGTCATGGTTGGGGGGTGGGGAGGTGTCCCACAAAGATGCCTCTAAGATACACTTGAAAAACAAATCCTCCAAGGTTCATTATTTCCACCAGCTCTAATCCACCCCTCCCCCAACACATACAGAGACACGCTCCCGCATCTGTCTTTATTGACAGACAATTAAGCTCTGAAGGTGTATAGGGAGGAGTCTCCAGTCCCACTCCAAACCTCAATCGCCTGTCCTGGCTCACAATTTGTCAGACTGACTGATTTTCCCTTATTTCGCTTCAGGCCCGCTTCTCCTCCCTACGGGCCTGTCTGCGGCCCGTCCTCCAGTGGACTGGGCCCAGCGTGCCCAATAGTAATTCTCTCTTCGACCGAGCTCCTTCCAGCCACGGCACCCCTACCCCCGCCCTGGTAGTCTGTCCATCACCAGCTGCCGGGAAGGGATACTTACTTGAGCCCTAAGCCATTCAAGTGCTGTCCTATTAGCCTAATGACATCCTCGTCTGACTGGGAGAGCCGCTTCTTCTTCTTGAGGCTGCTGCCCAGTTCTGGGGTGGCCAAGGAAGAGGCGGCGGCGGCGGTGGCGGAGGCAGCTGCGACTGTGGCTGAGGCTGCGGCGGCGGCCGCCCCGCCGGGAACCCCGTTATTGACATTCAGGCTGTTGCTATTGTTGCCGGCGGCAGAGGGGGCGGAAGGCAGGAGCCCATTGGCGTGGGCCAGGTCCCCCGCGGACGACGACGACGAAGGGGACGACTCCCCGTTCTGGGCCGACAGACAGGCGAGTTCCTGGGTCTGTCCCTGGCCCCCGCCGCCCCCTCCTCCTCCTCCTCCTGCCCCGTTGGCCTGCATGATGGTGCCGCTGACCAGGCTGTGGCCGCTACTTCGGTGGGGGACGGCAGCGGCGGCAGAAGGGGTAGCAGCCGGGGCGAGTCCCACCACCACCACCACGGAGGAGGAGGAGGAGGACGAGGACGGAGGAGAGAGGCCTGCTCTGCCTGCCGAAGCCCCGGGCTCTCCTGCTCCCTCCGCCGCCGAGGCTCGGGGTTTCTTCCGCGGGGGCGGGGAGGCTCCGCCGGTGTCCGAGTCGGAGGAGGAGGAAGCGGAGGCCAGAGTTTCCTCGCCGAGAGAGGCCGTGGTGGGAAGCCGGTGGGGCGAGGCGGGGGCCGGGCAGAGGGTCGGGGTGAGGGGACTGAGGAGCGGGGAGGGGTCAGGGTAGAAGGGTGGGAGAGAGGAGAGAGGAGGGAGGAGGAGGAGGGGGAGAAGGAGGATCCGGGCCCTTTCCCCCCCCCTCCCGGAGGCAGCTCGGGGTGCGCGGCCTGGGGGTCGCGCTGCGGGGCGCCGCGGGACGGCTACGGGGGCACGGGGCCCGCCGCTGGGCTGCGCCCCGGCGGTGGCGGCGGCAGCGACGGGCGGCAGCGGAGGCAGCCGCCGCCTCTGTCCTCGGGTCGGCTCCGCTCTGCTCCCTGGTGTGTTGATTCTTCCCCCAGCTGCTGCCTAATGGAGTCCAGGCGCTCGCGTCACAGGAAATGCCTATACTGCCCTCCTCACTCACTTCCGGTGGCAGGTATGGAACCTATAGGGGGCCTGTCACCCAGCACGTGCGCCGGGGGCAGGCCCGGGGTTTGGGGAAGGGACCTGCTGGCCAGCTGAGTCCGCGACCCCGGCCTCTCCCTGCGCGCCCTGGCGGGGCTTGCTCGGCGAGCAAGTTGGTAGCCGCCCTCCGAGGCCGGGCGTGCCCAGGATGGCCGAGTTTGCGCGCGCGCGCGTGGATACGCCAGTGTGACCTAGAAATGTAAGGTGTGCGGAGGGCCAGTAAATTCTCCGTCGCGGGCTGAAGGTGGAAGTCTAGCAGGTGGCGAGGTTTTCTAGCAAGAACTTCCAGGCACAGGATTGTAGGAGGCCCCTGTCGACCCGCTTGATGCTAACCAGGACAGAAGCTAGCATTAACAAACCCCCTCGTTTTAGGGTGGAAAAACTTGAATTTCTACAGCGAAATGCCACGCACGCTTGCTGTACCTGGAGTCATCCCGGAAGGTTTAAGATAATGAGCAGGTGAGACTGCCATGCTCCGCCCTGCCAAGGTGAAACAGTCTATACGAGCGTATCTGATGGGAACCAGAAGCCGCAAAAAGGCTGTGGGTGTATAGGGGAGGGGAAGGACGTGGCTGTTGGGGCTTCAGTCGTTCTTAGCACTTGCCCAGCACCTCCTTCTCCTTTCCAACCGTCTCTTGAGTCACTGCTCAGTTTAGAGAGCAGGGATATAGAGTTGCCTCCAAAATGTACATCTTAGGGAGAATTCAAGCTCCTCCTGTTCAGATCCTCGCTTGAAGTTTTTACTTGACATGTGAGGCTTGCATGTCATTGTGACTTACCAATTTATGTGGATGTAAAAGTGCAGAGACAAAAAACTGGGCTTAATCTTAATTACTGGCAAATGGTCTACATTACTCCCAAACACTTATTTACGTGTGTGGTTGATAGCGTACATACTGGATCTATACATTTTTTCAGAAATTAAAAAAAATCTTTCTCTGAAGTACTTTCTCTGTGGAAAAAAAAAATAGACTCAGGGCGGCGCCTGTGGCTCAGAGGAGTAGGGCGCTGACCCCTTATGCCTGAGGTGGTGGGTTCAAAGCCAGCCCCGGCCAAAAACTGCAAAAAAAAAAAAAAAAAAAATAGACTCAGCTAATACTCTGAAATTTACAACATTAATAACTCAAAGTAATTTGGAGGCCTTCGGAGACAATCTTTTTGAAATTTTGAAATAAAAAATAATGCTGATGAAAAATTAGTAAAGAGCCTTGGCGCCATAGCACAGTGGTTACAGCGCCAGTCACAGTGCACGGAGGCTGGCGGGTTGGAACCTGACCCAGGCCAGCTAAACAATAACAACTGCAGGGCGGTGCCTGTGGCTCAAGGAGTAGGGTGCCGGCCCCATATACAGGGGTGGCGGGTTCAAACACGGCTCTGGCCAAAAGCTGCAAAACAAAAACAAAAAAACAACAATGACAACTGCAACAAAAACTAGTTGGGCGTTATGGTGTGCGCCTGTAGTCCCAGCTACTTGGGAGGCTAAGGCAAGAGAATCGCTTAAGCCCAAGAGTTTGAGGTGGGTGTGAGCTGTGACAGCACGGCACTCTACTGAGGGCGACATAATAAGACTGTGTCTTGGGGCGGGTGGGGGGCGGGGAATCAAATTTGAGGCCAGGCAAGGTGGCTCAGGCCTGGAACCCAAGCCCGGAGGCCGCGGCGGAGGGATCGCCTGAGCTTGCAAGTTGGTGAGACCTTGTCTCTGAAAATAGCCAAGCGTTGTAGCGGGCGCCTGTAGTCCCAGCTACTTGGGAGGCTGAGGCAAGAGAATCGCCTAAGCCCAAGAGTTTGAGGTTGCTATGAGCTGTGATGCCACGGCAGTCTACCAAGGGGGACATAGTGAGACTTTGTCTCAAAAAAACAAAAAAGAGAGGATCCCTTGAGGCCAAGAGGAATTTGAAGTTGCTGTTGATGCTCAGGGCACTCTACCCCTGGGCAACTAAGTGAGACTGTCTAAATATATAAATAAATAAATTAAATTAAAAAAGAATAGCCGGGTGTTGTGATGGGTCCCTGTAGTCCCAGCTATTTGAGAGGCTGGGGCAAGAGAATTGCTTAAGCCCAAGAGTTTGAGGTTGCTGTGAGCTGTGACATTATTGCACTCTACAACATAGGGTGACCAAGTGAGACTCTTGTCTCAAAAGAAAAAAAAAAAATCTGAGATTTATTGATCTTTAGACTGGAAAGGGACAGGAAGACCAATGCAGGATCTTACCGAGATTTAGCTTTGTAGTTCTCATTGCTTAAATATGTTTCCACATGGCAGCTGTAATTGCAAGGTGACTCATATAAGATGTTTTTATTCACCTGAGGCAGATCTGAGTTCTAGCTGAGGTTCATAGGGCACTGTCCCTGTATCCAGCAGAGCCTGAATTACTAGATAGTTAGCACTTCAGAGATCCCTATTTGTGTATTAACTTTAAACAATCTTATTATTTGAATTGGTATTATTGTTTAGGCAAAACTTAATTTCTGCAAAATAGTTTATAATAATTTATTAGGCCCATAGAAATATTAAGAACTTGCTTCTGAATAAAATCTATAGCTTTTATAAAGGAAATGATCATTTAGTGGTAGCTACAGACAGGGCTCACACTGCACTGATAAAAAAAAAAGGATAATAGCTGGGTGTTGTGGCAGGCACCTGTAGTCCCAGCTACTCTGGAGGCTGAAACAAAAGAATCACTTGAGCCCAAGCGTCTGAGATTGCTGTGAGCTATGATGCCATAGCACTCTATCAAGGGTGACAAAGGATAAAGAAATTGGATTCCGTTGACACTTTTCTACTTTTTGTTTATTCAAGATTACTCTTATTAGAATCCTGAATTTATGAACTCATAATACACACGTTTTTCTCTCTACTAAAACACAGCTTCAGAACCTGTTTTCTGTCTTTTCAGAGCCAGGTTTCAGGTCAACATGCAGATGTATAATTCTGAAATGCCACTCTACCTGCTCAGAAATCTTTAATAACATTGTATTACCTACAGAATAAAATCCAGATTCTGGCTGGGTGCAGTGTTTCATACCTATAATCCCAACACTTTGGGAAGTCAAGGTAGGAGGATCGATAGCTGAGGCCAGCAAATTTGAGACCAGGCTGAGCAAGAAACCCTGTCTTTATGAAAAATAGAAAAATTAGCTGGTCATAGTAGTACATGTCTGTAGTCCCAGCTACTTGGGAGGCTGAGTCAGGAGAGTCACTTGAGCCCTTGAATTTGAGGTTGCTGTGAGCTATGATGAAAGTACTGTACTCTAGCCTGAGCAACAGAGGAAGACCCTTGTTCTCTCTCTCTTTCTCTCTCTCTCTCTCTCTCTCTCTCTCTCTCTCTCTCACACACACACACACACACACACACACACACACGAAATCTGGATTCTGTCTTGCTCTCCACAGTTTGGTCTGTCTTTCTTTTTGGCTTTCTCTCTTACTGGTCCTCTTAAGCCCATCACTGTACTGTCCCCCAATGTATTGGCCGGGCATAGTGGCTCACACCTATAATCCTAGTACTCTGGGAGGCTGAGGTGGGTGGATCCTTTGAGCTCAGGAGTTCATAACCAGCCTGAGCAAAAGCAAGACCCTGTCTCCACTAAAAATAGAAAAAATTAGCTTGGTGTTAATAATAGGCATCTGTAGTCTCAGCTACTTGGGAGGCTGAGGCAGGAGGATTGCTTAAACCTAGTAGTTGGAAGTTTCTGTGAGCTGGACTGATACTATAGCACTCTAATCTGGGCAGGAAAATGACACTCTGTCCCCCCCCCCCCCGAAAATATATATATATACTGGGTTCATTTCTTCTCAGGAAGCTTTGACCACATTCTCCCATCATTTCTCCCCTTGTCTGATTCTACTCTTTCAAGACCCAGCTTATTTTATTTATTTATTTATTTATTTATTTATTTTTTGAGACAGAGTCATACTGTGTTGCCCTTGGTAGAGTACTGTGGCGTCACAGCTTACAGCAGCCTCAAACTCGGGCTTAAGTGATTCTCTGGCCTCAGCCTCCCAAGTAGCTGGGACTACAGGTGCCTGCCACAATGCCCAGCTATTTATTTATTTTTTTGTTATTATTATAGCTGGGTATTATTATGATATTGTTGTTTAGCAGGCCCAGGCTGGGTTCGAACCAGTCAGCCCCGGTGTATATGGCCGGCACCCTAACCACTGATCTATGGGCGCTGAGCCAAGACTCACCTTATTTTGTTTTATTTATTTATTTTTTTAGAGACAGAGTCTCACTTTATGGCCCTCGGCAGAGTGCTGTGGAGTCACAGCTCACAGCAACCTTTAACTTGTGGGCTTAGGCAATTTTCTTGTCTCAGCCTCCCAAGTAGTTGAGACCACAGGCGCCGGCCACAGTGCCTGACCATTTTCTTGTTGCAGCTTGGCCAGGGCTGGGTTTGAACCTGCCATCCTAGGTATATGGGGTCAGCGCCCTACCTACTGAGCCACAGGTGCTGCCGTATTTTGTTTTGTTTTGTTTTATTTTATTGAGACAGGGTCTCAAGGTGTCATCCTGGGTAGAGTGCCATGGCATCTTAGCTCATAGCAACCTCCAACTCAGGCTCAAGCTATCCTCTTGCCTCAGTTTTTCTAATTTTTTTTTTTTTTTGCAGTTTTTGGCCGGGGTTGAGTTTGAACCCGCCACCTCCTATATGGGACTGGCACCCTACTCCTTTGACCTATTCTTTTTTTAGTAGTGATGGAGGTCTTGCTTTTTTGCTCAGGCTGGTCTCGAACCGGTGAGCTCAAGCAATCTACCCATCTTGGCCTCCCAGAGTGATAGGATTCCAGGCGTGAACCATCATGCCTGGAATCCTATCAGCTCATTTTGAGACTCCACAGGGATCCTTTCCTGTATTTGATCTTCCCATCCCTCATTGTAAATATCATTTTATTAAGCCCCTTAATCATGAAGGCTGCTTATAATGTAGGTTGTTAAGACTTGGTCTTCAAGTTTCTAGAGAAGAGCCTTTTCAGGCCTCTGTTCCGCTGATTGTCCTCTCCCTTTTCATCTTTCTCTTAGGAAAGACTTAAGGTGGGTTTAGGAATAAAGATCCAAATTGTCTATTAGGAAAAAGAAATTGTATGTTTAGGCTTGGCACCTGTAGCTTAGTGGCTAGGGAGGCAGCCACATACACCAGCGCTGGTGGGTTCGAATCCAGCCCAGGCCCGCTAAACAACAATGACAACTACAACAACAAAATGGCCAGGCGTTGTGGTGGGTGCCTACAGTCCCAGCTACTTAGGAGACTGAGGCAAGAGAATCGTTTAAGCCCAGGAATTTGAGGTTGCTGTGAGCTGTGAGCCGCAGCACTCTACCGAGGGCTACATAGTGAGACTCTGTCTCAAAAAATAAAAAAAAAAAAGAAAGAAAGAAATTGTATGATTAGATATCTGATTCATTTAAATTTGTTTCTATACTTTTAATAGATCTCTATAGCCAAACCCTGTGCTAGGTTCCAAATAAGAGGTAACTTCTTGTCCTAGAAATAATTCAATCAAAAGATTTCAGGTATCTCACCCTCTGTCAACGGATGCCGTAGAGGTAAGTGTAGAGTAGGTAGTTGAGCTAACTGACCTCTAAGACCTTTCCAGTGAAAAGATGTCTGTGAACTATGTACATACTAGACTCTCAAAGTATAAAGTCCTTGATGGCAGCATCTGCATGTTGTCAGTCTAAGCCAGTGTTTTTCAAATTGTGGGTTGTGACCCACTTGTGAAGTTATGAAATCAATTTAGTGGGCCATAGTTAGTGTTTTTAAAAATTAAGTGGAAAAAGATAAAAGCACAGGAAATCAAGTAGGAGGGAGATTACTGTTTTATGAAACTCTCGATGACAAATACATGTCTATGCTTTATAAAGTAAAATATACTTTTTCTGTAAGTCATTCTCAAAACAAGTTTGAAAGACATTCATCTAACTCAATCCGGGTTGACTAGAAGGCAGCTCAAGAAATAGGTGCTGCTGGATGTGGTGGCTCACACCTGTAATAGGTGCTGCTGGATGTGGTGGCTCACACCTGTAATCCTAGCACTTTGGGAGGCGGAGGTGGGAGGATTACTGGAGGGCAGGAATTCAAGGCTGCAATGAATTGCATGGTGCCACCGCACTTCAGCCTGTGCAGGAGAGCAAGACTCCTATCTCTAGAAAAAAAGAAGGAAGGGAGGGAGGAAGAAAAGACAGGGTGTTGGATATATAAATGATGACCAATCACTAGTACCTTCAAAGGCAAAATTTTAGCTGTAAAAATTAAGTGCCACTTGGCTCCGTGCCCGTAGCACAGTGGTTATGGCGCCAGCCACATAACACTGAGGCTGGTGGGTTCAAACCCGGCCCAGGCCTGCCAAATAACAATGACAACTACAACAAAAAGTAGTTGGGCTCAGTGCCCATAGCACAGTTATTGTGCCAGCAGGTTCGAACCCTGGCCTAGGCCAGCTAAACAACAATGACAACTGCAACAAAAAATAGCCGGCTTTGTGGCAGGCGCCTGTAGTCTCTGCTCCTTGGGAGGCTGAGGCAAGAGAATTGCTTAAGCCCAAGAGTTGGAGGTTGCTGTGAGCTGTGACGCCATGGCACTCTACCAAGGGCGACACAGTAAGACTCTGTCTCAAAAAAACAAAAAAATTAAGTGCCACCATATTTTTAAAAGCTGACATAGTGTAGGTGTTTATAATAAAACATAAAACCAAATTTTCTATGAAACTAATGGAGACTGTCAGGATTTAAATTTGTCTCATCAACCTGGTACTTAGCAACAACAATATTCAATTTATTAAATTTTTCTTAAGAAGAGGTAGTTTTCAGGATCTTAGGTATCTCTGGGGAGGGATATATTTATATTTGCATCTTTAGCTTCATCTCTAGCTTTTTGTTGTTGTTAGTACTCTAAAATTGGCAACCTGGGCTTGTTAAGATTTAGGTAGGCTTAGGAGAATTCAGGAGAACACAGTTCTTAGGTCAGAATGCTTCATTAGCCATTTAGGCTGAGCAAGTGATATCACTTTGCTGACCCTCAGTCATGTCATCTTGAAGTAGGGATAATGACACTAGCCTACTTGCCTGATAGAGGTGATGTGTGGATCAAATGAGATCATGGATATGGCAAATAATTGGAAAAGTACATGTTTAAATGTTTTAAAATAAAATTTAAATCCTACACCGTTTAGAAAGCATTTCAGGCAGTTAAACACAAAGGTGTAATTTTTTTGTTTAATTGGCGTGGTTTCCGAGCTTAACTGTAGTTTCTTACCCCAGCTCTGCCACTCAGGTGCATTCCTGTATCTATGCAGACAACTCTGAATACTGTGCTTCATATTGGTCTTCTGTGAATGGAGTGAAGGGCATAGTTATCTGGCAGTTTTAGCTGTTATTCCATGCATGTCTGTCCAGAGCTTATTTTCCCCTTCTGCAAACATTCCGTTCATGCCATGGGCATTCAGTACACTCCTGTAAGCAGGAGTAGGGGTGGCCCACCAGGTCAATTTAAGTGCCAACCCAGGTTTACTGCTTTATAGCCAGAAGTAAACAGTTAGACATACTCGTTTTCCTCTCAGATGCAAATGGTCCTTTTCTCAGTAGCTATCACAAGTTGTTCCTGAGACCCATTGGGTGTAAATAACAATGTCTCAGGAAATTTTTTTGAGGAACTGAAATGAACCATAGAAACCAGATTGTTCTTTTCCCACCACACAGCTGGGATAGACTAGTTGAGTAGCTTGTGCTTGCTGCACTGGCTTTGTGGTAGGGTCACATTACAAAAGCACATATAACCCTAAGATTTGGGTGCAAAGATAGTCACTGAAGCATTATTTTAAGAGCAGAAAAGTAGGCTCGGCACCTGTGGCTCAACGGGCTAAGGCGCCAGCCACATACACCTGAGCTGGCGGGTTCAAATCCAGCCCGGGCCGCCAAACAACAATGACAGCTGCAACCAAAAAATAGCCGGGCGTTGTGGCGGGCACCTGTAATCCCAGCTACTTGGGAGGCAGAGGCAGGAGACTCACTTAAGCCCAGGAATTGGAGGTTGCTGTGAGCTGTGATGCCATAGCACTCTATCCAGGGTGACAGCTTTAAGCCCTGTCTCAAAAAAAAAAAAAAAAGAGCAGAAAGTAAGTAGTTATCACCATGTGCAGATAAGGACAGAGTGCCAAGTGAATGGTGCTCAATGTTATTAAGTAAAAAATGCAAATTAGAAAAGAGTGCAATAGTATGATTCGTTTTGGTAAATAAATGGATACATCTATTTACATATTATTTTCTCTGGTCGAACAGAAAAGCATAAATAGTGGTTTATCTTTTATTGGCTAGACTGGGATAGTGAGGAAGGAAGTTCTTTTTTTTTTTTTTTGAGACAGAGTCTGAAGCTGTCACTCTTGGTAGAGTGCTGTGGTGTCACAGCTCACAGCAACCTCAAACTCTTGGGTTTAAGCAATTGCCTCAGCCTCCCACGTAGCTGGGACTACAGGTGCCCGTCACAATGCCTGGCTATGTTTTTGTTTTGTTGCAGTTGTCATTGTTTAGCTGGCCCAGGCCAGGTTCGAACCCGCCAGCCTCTGTGTATGTGACTGGCTCTATAACCATTGTGCTGCAGGTGCCACGCCAGCACTCATGTTTTTAAATGAACAATAAAATACTATCAAAATTTTCATGAGAACTTAATCATAATAAAAACAAGCCAGATAAAGCAATGTTATACAAATTTCTTTGACATTAAATGTATTTTTTTTGTTGTTTAGAGACGGAATCTCACTTTGTCGCCCTTGGAAGAGTGCCATGGCATCACAGCTTACGGCAACCTCCAGCTTTTAGGCTTAGATGATTCTCTTGCCTCAGCCTTCCAACTATCTGGGACTACGGGTGCCCGCCACAATGCCCGACTATTTTTTTTGTTGCAGTTTTGCCGGGGCCGGGTTCGAACCTGCCACCCTCGGTATATGGGGCTGGTGCCCTACTCACTGAACCACAGATGCTGACCTAAATGTATTTTCTTTTTTTTAAATCTTCCTCCTTGTCCTTACCAGTGCCTCCTATCTCAGACTGCTGTCTTTGTATACACACACTCATCTCTCATTTGGTTAAATTCATCTGGGGAATAAAGGGCAGAAAGACATTCCTATTTATTAACTTTGAAAAGTAGATAAATAATTGATAGTCCCGGGAGTCCCTGCATAAACTGTAGACAAAAGGCCCTTTGGGCAGTCTTCCTTCTTCTCAGTTTCCAATGTACTATTCATTCTTTGGCATTAAGATAATCGTAAATAAAAGTAGTGAAACACAATTGTGACTGTTAACAGACAAATTCTAATTTGTGACTAGACATTTAAAACTGGAAAATTTTGAAGAGTATAGTAGGTTATTCATAAAGTTTCAAAAGTTGTTGAATGGATCTCTAGACTTCTTCAATTAATTATTTTTTTAAATATTGTGCTCTTTACTAAATAATACTAAATGTACTATATAGGCAAACATGAAATGTTATTATTGCCTAAATTTTAAGAAAGGTTTGTTGAATGAGAGGCCATAAATGCCAGTCATCACAATAGAAGAGCAAAATAGTAGCTCTTAGCTTCTTGTGGCTAGTGGAGTGGGGCTTGCTAATTCAGGACTAACAGAGTTTATTTTTATCTTCTTTTTATTTTTAAGGATTTAAAAAAAATTTCAAATTGATATAAGGGTAAAAACGATTAGGTTACATTGTTTGCGTTTATTAGATTAAAGTCTAAGTTGTAGTTGAGCCTTTCACCCAGGAGGTGTGCCATATACCCCTACATTGTACAGGTTAGGTGAGAGCTTACCAAATTCTCTCCTCTCCTCTTCCCCCTCCTAAGGACTAACAAGAGTTTTTGAGACTTGTTAGTTCCATTACTTCTAATGGGGTTTGTATCATCACACGTAAGAGTATCCTGTCTCTGTACATTTATGAAAAGTAATGATCTCCACTTTCTGGCTATACCTTTAACCTCTTATCTCAGAATGTCTTTTTCTCTATCCCCAAATTATTGTTATTATGTTTTTGAGCTAGAGCCTTGCTCTGTCTTCCAGGCTGGAGTGCAGTGGTGCAATTATAGTTCACTGCAGCCTTGAATTCCTGGGCTCAAGTGAAGCAATCCTCTTGACTCAGTCTCCAGTGTAGATAGATCTTCAGCCATGTACCACCATACCCAGCTAAGTTTTAAATTTTTGTAGGGATGGGGTCTTGTTATGTTGCTCAGGCTGGTAGGCTGGTCTTGAACTTGCTGTGGCCTCAAGCGATCCTCCTGCTTTAGCCTCCCAAAGTGCTGAGATTACAGATGTGAGAAACCACGCTCAGCCTATCCCCAAATTATTGGCACATACTAGTGTGTAGAAATAGATGTATTCTTTTTTTTTTTTTGGACAGAGCCTCAAGCTGTCGCCCTGGGTAGAGTGCCGTGGCATCACAGCTCATAGCAATCTCCAACTTCTGAGCTCAAGCGATTCTCCTGCCTCTGCCTCCCAAGTAGCTGGGACTACAGGTGCCCGCCACAATGCCCGGCTATTTTTTGATTGCAGCTGTCATTGTTGTTTGG
Source organism: Perodicticus potto (assembly GCA_963574655.1). Classification (NCBI taxonomy): domain Eukaryota; kingdom Metazoa; phylum Chordata; class Mammalia; order Primates; family Lorisidae; genus Perodicticus; species Perodicticus potto. The sequence continues at coordinate 22,000 of CAUYRH010108141.1, forward strand.
TGGGCTGGGGCTGGATTTGAACCCACCAGCTCAGGTGTATGTGGCTGGTGCCTTAGCTGCTTGAGCCACAGGCACCAAGCCTTTCCTCTTTTTTTTTTCTTTTTTGAGATAGTCTCATTTTGTTGACCTTGGTAGAGTGCTATGGCATCATAGCTCATGGCAACCTCAAACTCTTGGGCTTAAGTGATTCTCTTGCCTCAGCCTCCCACGTAGCTGGGACTTCAGGCGCCTGCCACAATGCTTGGCATTTATTTTTAGACACAGGTCTCATTCTGGCTCAGGCTAGTCCTCACCTTGGCCTGCCAGAGTGCTAGGATTACCGTGCCTGGCCTGATGTATTCTTAAGAGTTTCAACAACACCTTTCTTTTCATTTTATTTCTTGATGCCCACTTGTTCCATGCTTATCTTTTCTTTCCAGTGATGGCACATGTTCACAGCAGGGCTTCTGTAATAATGTAATAAATACTAGTAACAGCTAAAACTTAATCACCGTGGACCAAACACTATTCTAAGTGCTTTACATGTACTGCACTATTTTCATCTTCTCATCAACCACATGAGGCCTGTAATTTAATTGGCTCCCTTTTTCTGAAACACAGAAAAAATTTGAACCCACCACTTCTGGCATATGGGACCAGCACCCTACTCCTTTGAGCCACAGGTGCCACCCTTTATTTTTATTTTTTTGAGACAGAGTCTCACTTTGTCACCCCGGGTAGAGTGCTATAGTGTCCTAGCTCACAGCAACCTCAAACTCTTGGGCTCAAGTGATCTTTTTGCTTTAGCTTCCCAAGTAGCTGGGACTACAGGGGCCTGTCACAACACCCAGCTATTTTTAGAGACGGGGTGGTGGGGTGGTGGGAGGATCTCACTTGTGCTCTGGTCTCGAACTCCTGAGCTCAGGCAATCCACCCTTCTTAACCTTCCAAAGAGCAAGGATTACAGGTGTGAGCCACCACATCCGGCTTCTTTTTTTTTGAGACAGAGCCTCAAGCTGTCACCCTGGGTAGAGTGCCTGTGGCATCACAGCTCATAGCAACCTCCAATTCCTGGGCTCAAGCGAGTCTCCTGCTTCCACCTCCCAAGTAGCTGGGACTACAGGCGCCCGCCACAACGCCCGGCCATTTTTTGGTTGCAGCTGTAGTTGTTTGGCGGGCCCAGGCTGGATTCGAACCCGCCGGCTCAGGTGTACGTGGCTGGCGCCTTAGTCCGTTGAGCCACAGGCGCCGAGCCAACACGCAGCTTCTTTTAATGGTATCTTTTTTTTTTTTGAGACAAAGCCTCAAGCTGTGATCCTGGATAGAGTGCTGTGGCATCACAGCTCACAGCCACCTCGAATTCCTGGGCTCAAGCGAGTCTCTTGCCTCAGCCTCCCAAGTAGCTAGGACTAGAGGCACCCACCACAACGCCCGGCCATTTTTTGGTTGCAGCCGTCATTGTTGTTTGGCGGGCCCGGGGCTGGATTCGAACCCACCAGCTTAGGTGTACGTGGCTGGCGCCTTAGCCCGTTGAGCCACAGGCGTCGAGCCTCTTTTAATGGTATCTTGATGAGTAGAAGTTCTTAATGAAATCTAAGTCATCATTTGCTCCCTTTATGGTTTGTGCTTTTAATGTTTTACTTTAGAAGTCATTCCTTGTCCTCAAATGCATGAAGATACTCTCTTTTGTTATCTTTTAGAAGTTTCAATGTTTTGCCTTTCACAATTATGTCTCCAGTCCTTCTGGAATTTAATTTTGTGCCAAGTGTGAGGTAGGGGTCATAGTTCATTGTTTTTCCATGTGAATATCCAGTTGATCGGCAATGTGGTTAAAAAAAACCCTCTTTTTCGCTCAGTCCTGCAATGGTATCATTATCATACATTAGAAGAGTATACATTTGTGGGTCTACTTCTAAGCTCAATTGTTTTTCTTTTAGCTCAATGTTTTTTTCTAACTGGTCTGTTCATGTGTCTTTATGCTTTATTTGGCAAAAGTTTGTGCTATAACACACTGACTTAATTGCTGTCACAATTTTATTTTAATAGTTTTCCTTTTTCAGGGCAAGTCTGTCAGAGTCTAAGCTGCTATACTTTTATAAATTTTGCCACGTTATTATATGTATACGTAGTGTACATCTTGTAGCTTTGCTTTTCTTCTTTAATGTTATATTGACTATTTTTGGCCCTTTGGGTTTCAAATAAAATAATCATTTGTCAATTTCTACAAAAAATTGCTGAGATTTTGATTGGAATTACATTAAATCTATAGATGGATTTAGGGAAAATAGTCGTCTTTATAATGAATTTTTGTAACTAAGAATATGTAGTATGGCATATTTCTCTACTTAATATAGGCTTTTTATAATGTCATCTTAATTTTTTTAGTAATATTTTATGGTTTTCTGTGTAAAAGTCTCACACTTTTTTTTTTTTTTTGAGACAGAGCCTCAAGCTGTCACCCTGGATAGAGTGCTGTGGCATCACAGCTCACAGCAACCTCCAATTCCTGGGCTCAAGCAAGTCTCTTGCCTCCGCCTCCGAAGTAGCTGGGACTACAGGCG
>CAUYRH010108143.1:0-16216 GCA_963574655.1 Perodicticus potto
AACTGGTACCTCCCTGGTGCTCAGCCTCTTGCAGCGACCTGCCGTGGGGACCTCGTCAGCTCAGTCTCAATGAGACGTTCCTCTGGGAGAATCAGTCCTGGGAGCGCTCTCAGGACTGTGTCACCGGACCAACCGGAGTTCCCCACCAAGGTGATCCGCAAGGTGGGCAGAACCCGGCCTAAAGAGTCTGGCTGCTCGGTTCACCACCAAACCTCAGTTCCCAGTCAGGGAACCAAGAAATGTAGCAGGAAAACCGATGCAGACAGAAGACTCCAGGCACCAGTCGATAGAGGAAGCAGCGAGTTTATTTCGGCAGGGAGACTCGGCGGACTAGTGTCCTAAAAACCGAGCCCACCTATCCAATCTCTTAGGGCTAGGGTGCACGTGAGAGTCATGAAGGATGTGAGGTACGTGACAAACGTGAAAGTCGTGGGACTCAAGGGAAGGACAGATCTGCCCGTGCCCTTGACTTTGGGCAGGCTACCTGTCTTCAAGGGCGAGGGAAGATTAAGGAAGTTGCAAGGTTACTATCTAGGCCCAGTGCCTTCCAAGAGAAAGATATACAGATAACAAAGACATTTGCTACAGTGGAGTGTTACAGACTGTTTGGCTAATGCCTGTACAGAGTGGCCAGGACAGATCTTTAGCTCTGCCTTTACTTTCCTGCCTCACCACTTTATCTCTATTGTTGGTCCCCAGAACCTGGCAACTATAGAGATTTTCACCATTTTTGTAGTTATGCTGGACAGTCCCAGGTGGCTCATGGCCACTGCACTGGTCATCTCAGCTCTAAAACTGGATTGGAGCCCACAATCCAGTGGACTATTTTGCTGCTCCCTTCAACTTCACCTCCTACCAGCTCCTCCTTTGCCAAGACACAGCCAGCCAACTTGTGTTTTCTCACTTTTCCCAGTGTGAGCTCCACTTGGCTCTCATTTGTGAGTCACTGACACACCGTGGCTTCCCAAATCCTCTGTCACTCCATCCCGGCCACCTCTCCCATGGTCTTCACACTATGGAGCCTCCTCAGGAGGCTGGGCCATCTGGGCCATCCCCTGCAGTTCCTCGGCCATTCCTTGCATTTCCTGGCTCTGGGACATCATCAATAATCATGAAAGTGTGAAACTCTACTCCTAACAGCCAACACTTGCTGAGCACGTAAGGCAGCCTAACCCTAACCATATGCATAAGGGCACATCATCTTATCTAGGTCTTCTGACCATGTGAGGGCTTGAATCATTTTGCACGTAAGGACTGACCCTCATCAATACAAGGTGTGAAAACTGACAGGGTAAGCCTGTGTTCAAGGTTGGGGCTTCAGTGTCCCTTAGGCAAAAGGCCTAAGGATATCCTAGAGAGTTGAGCCAGGTTTACAAAGAGTTCCTCCATTTTACTCACAAGGGGATCCTGGTGTATTCCCTGAAACATCCCCACATGTCACTTATGCACCACCACCCTGACCACCTCCCAACCTCTGGGAAATAGTCCTTGCACTTGCAGGGAGGAGGCACAGGTGGGGGCCACCTACTGCTCCACACGGGACCAAGAACCTCTGGCCTTCCTTCAAAAGCAGGCAGAGGCTGCTGGAGGGCAGACTCACCCCACACTCTTGCATCCCACCCCACTGTGAGCCTGCGTACACAATGACCCTCTGAGTTAGGGACCTGAGCCTCCAGCAGCAGGAGGTGCTGGCCATGGTGAGGGGTATCCTAGGCTGGAAGGGCTGGGGAGCTCCTCCCCCACCAGCAGTCTGGCCACCCAACCCAGTTGGGGTGCCCACTACACCCACAGGAGCACTAGGCAGGGAGAGTGCCTCCGTCCTGCCTGTGCAACCCCTCCCTGGGTGACTCTGGCAAGAAATCCAGCCTTTGACCCCTGCCCCTTTCCTGCTAACCAGCCCTGGCACTTTTCCCCCTCCTGTGGGGAGGGAGGGGATGGCTCTGCCACCAGTCTACAAGGACATCCTTTGACAGAGAGACCACCAGAGTTCATGCCCAGATTGCAATACCTGTTCCTTTAGTTGCTCTTTGTGTCTCTCAGAATCCTCGGAGTCCAGGCCACCCTACCTTAACTTTGGGACTAAAGGGAAATGAAGGAAAGTTTTGGAGATTTTTGAGACTATCTTGCAGCCTACACCTCGAGCTTTGAGGCCATGGGGAAAGGAGAGAATGTCCAGGCCTTAGGTCTCCCAGATCGTGGATGGCCAGAGATGGGAAATGTGACAATTTGGTGGTGGTGTTCATGTGGCATGGGGAGAGGGAGCTGGAGTGGGAGCGGTCCACACCCTTCCAGCCTGTGGAGGAATGAAGAGTCTGGAGGGAGGACGAGGTCCGTGAAGAAGGAAACTTGTCCCCACTTGAAGGAGGGGCCCTCAAGTGAAAGACAGAGGTTCACAGGGGAAGGAGGGACCCCAGTAAAGGAGAGAGGCCACAGAAGACTGAGAAGTGTCCTTGGTGAAGGAGAAAGGATTCCTTGGTGATACCCCTCCCTCTCCACAGCTGGTGACCTCAGGGAAGCCCCAGGCACTGTGCTCACAGGAGGAAGTTGCTATCTGCCCATTGGAGGGGAAGGATAACAGGAATGCTTTGAATCAAAGAGCTTCAAAGAATGGAATGTATTCTTATCTGCCCCATCATTTACAAATAGTGAGTGCTTATTTTTTTAAATTGGGGGGAAAGACAAAAGTGGCAAAAAGGGAAAGAGGTGAGTCAGGGTGTCCCAGGTCTAGACAACTTTGCCTATGATGATTTCCTTCTTGATTCTTCCTGAGCTTAGTTTTCAGGATATCTGGTCACAAGGTGGATTCTGCTTTCTTTTTTTCTTTTCTTTGCTTTTTTTAAGAAAAAATAATATTTACTTGCTGTATAAACAGCCCCATGGCTGGTTCAGGATATATATACTTATGGGTGTGTACATGTACATTTTCCTTCATAAGATCACAAAGCAAACTGACCACTCTCTACCATACCCTCATTTACACAAATCTGATGCTTCTGAGTTTTTCATTTTAAAAAGAAAAGAGAAAGAACCATGCACAGCATGAGAGCATTATATCAATTTCTCACCCGTGGCAAGATTTTAATCTGCTGCCCAAAAGGATCCCTGAAAGCCACCCTGTGAAGTAAGATGCAGTGGGGCAGAGTCACTCACATGCTGAGTGCTGCTCCATCAGGGACCCTAGCCTGACCACTTACCTCTCTCTGTGTCCGTGTGCAGTGCTGACACCTGGTAGAACTGAGGTTGCAGAAGGAACACAAATGGAGGAGGAGAATGGAATCCGTGGCTTTGTTCTGTGGATATGGAGGGTGGGGTAGACAGAGCCGCACACTCCTTCCACCTGTCCATCCTTGTCCATGCCAGCCCCTTCTCTGGGGTTGAAATGGGTACAAGTCTCTGGGCAGTAGAAGGCAAATGAGAACCAGGCAGGCTTCAATGGGGACAAGGGGGCTGGGAGAGGCAGCTGGACCAAAGCAACAGCCAGAGTCAGGGAAGAATTTGGAGGCAGGGTTGGCCCACCATTACCTAAGGTCTTCCGCACCTCTGGGCCTCCACCCCCAGTTACACACGGAAACAGAAGTAGTGGGTAAATATATAAAAGGGCCCAGGGCCTATGCCCTCCTAGGAGCTAAACTTGGAGGCTTCATACTATTGCTTGGTAGTTCCCTGCTGCCCATCTCTAGCAGGATGGTGGCAGGGCCCCAGAGTCCCTACCTTTTGCCTCAGGGATGTCTGGAGGGACCCCCAGAGGGGAGAATGGGAGGGCTGAGATTACAAAGACCACCCATCCAGCCCACCAATAACAACTTGCAGCAGTCCTCACTGCCAAGTACAGTGCCAAGCTGGACTGGGCCAAGGGTGAAAGATGGCATGTCTGGGGGTCCCAACACCTGGAGAGCAGCAAACCACCCCGTCAAGAAGGGCCCACAGAAGAAATGGAGGCTTCACACATGTGCAAGGCAAATTTGGTCCAGATCAACATGGTGTTTGTCTTTTCCATAGAAAACAAAAACAATTGTTTTCTGGAAAACAAGAAAACAAAACCGAGAACACTTCTCTCTCTCTCTGTAGGATCAAGAAAGGGATGAAATACTGGTTTATACAATCCCCTGTTGCATGTAGCCTGAAAATAACACTTTTCTGTGAACAAAAGAAACATCAAGAAGAGCTGAAACACTCTTTGTGCTCCAGGGAGCTTGGATTTACTGGCCAAAGGTAAAAAGTCAACTCAAGTCCATGGATATGTCTTTCAAAAGTAGCCAAATTGACTGGGCCATCAGCAGAAAGGAGTGTCCCGGAAAGGATGAGGCCCTGTTGGATCCCCAAAGCCACACGTCTGAGAGCCGAGGCCTCTCCAGTAACCCTTGCAGAGGGAGGCCCTGCCTGTGGGCCCTGCTCCCACAGGATGGTAAGGGCACTCAACCACTGGTTAGCCTGGGCCTCTGGGCACAGGTGACATCTGTGGGTTCCTCAGGCCAGAGGTAGCAGGCTTGGGCCCTCCCACGTGGCCCTGTGGAGGGCTGAGCGGGGGCCTGGTGCCATTCCCAGCAGTGTGCCAGACCTCACAAGGACTGGAGCGTATTGAGCAGGAACAGGTTATGGTTGGTGGGTATGGAGAAGTAGAGCTGCTTACTGGGCAGCATGGTTGTGGCCTGGGCTGCTTGCCCCAGCATCTACTCAAAGTCCAGCAGTTGCCCCATGAAGTTGAAGTTGGGGGAGATGTTGGACTTTTTCCTCTGGATGAAGTCACAGGCGTCATTGAGTGACAGGTTCATCTTCTGCATCAGCTAGGCCACAGTGACTGTCACTGAGCGGCTGATGCCTGCCAGGCAGTGCACCAGGGCACCACACTTCCTGGAGTCGGCCTCGTCAATGAAGTTGATGGCCTCAGGGAAGAACTGGGAGAGGCTCTGGCTCCAGTGGTCAGAGATGGGGATCTGCCTGTAGGTGAACTCGCCACCAGGCTCCAAGGCATTGGGTGAGTTGGGTGTGACATTGAGGAAATACTTGATGCCGTACATGCCAATCACATCCAGGTTGGTGGAGTCCTTGGCGCAGCCAAGGTAGAGGTAGGGCAGGATCTGGACAGGGAAGGCTGGTTGGCTAGATGGCACAGGGCTGCCATCCGACTCAGTGGCACTGCTAGGCAGCTCTGGGTCTGACTCGTGGTCCCAGCAGCCAGAGCTGATGCCTAGGCCCCCCAGGCCCAGCACAGAGGTGGGTGGCGAGCTCTGGGTAAGGACAAGCTGTCCAGGTTGGTCTCGCTGGGCTCTGAGTTCTCTGATTGGAACTTGTTGAAACCACCTTGGAGGTAGTAGGCCCGGCAGCCGGCATCAGGCGGCTTCTGTAGCAGCAGACCGAGCACCGAGGCTGGAGCGCAGGGTTCGGGCTCCCACTGGGCAGTGGCCTCGTCCTCCAGCAGCACGGTGGCCACCTTGCAGCATGTGGCAAAATGCTCCTTGTTGGAGTGGTTGGGAGGATGGAGCAGATGGGCAGGTTGCCCTAGCACAGACGGCGCAGCCTGTGCCCTGGGATGGCTAGATTGATGGCCATTCCGATGAGAGATGACTCGATGAGCCTGTGCAGTTGGCAGTCGAGCAGGGTGGATTCTTCCTGGCCTTGACACTTTCTGGCTCTGTCTCCCAGCTGGAGCTGTGGTCTGGCCAGTTTATGAGATCTGTCCCGTGCAGCTTGGCAGAAAATTCGAGGTGTTGCTGATGGTGTTCGATGGGATGGGCCCGAGCCGGAAACACCTGTGGAAGTGGGCTGTGGTGGTTGACCAGCAGGTTAAGGCAGCAGCTGGTCTGAGGATGTGCCCCCCACCCAGCCCTGGGCTCCTGCCCACCTGGTTCTGCAGGCGCTCCAACAGAATTTCCTCAGAGCCAGAGGCCAGGCAACCCCACCCACCCGTCAGGTAACCCTCTCCACCTGCATCCTGCCATTTCACATCACCTAGTGATGCTAGCCTGCAGTTCACCTGCCTAGGAGAAAGAATACCTCAGAGGAGGAGGTGCAAATTCATGGGGAAGGTGACATGGGCTAGGGACAGGCCTCTTGTCTCAGCAGCATCAGGGGCCGCAGAAACCCATGATGTTGGGTCCCAGGGGAAAAGACCCATTTTGCTGAGGGGTATCTTTCACTTCCACCAAGAAAAAGGCACGCTATAGAGCAGAGTCCTTGCCTGTGCTTCCAGTCCATGGCCAGTCCATCGCAGGCAAGGAGCAGTGGTCCCACATCCTGTTCTTGGATTTGCAATGCAACGGGGCTACCGCCGCCAACGCAGCCTGCAAAGTGGGCAGGATGCAGGTGGGGAGGGTTGCCTGGCCAGTGGCTCTGGTGCAATTCTGTTCTAATGCCACCAGAAAAGGATCCCAAGGCAATTGCAGGTGGGCAGGGGCTCTGGACTGGGAGGGGGATGTTGAGGGGCATGGCCAGGCAACAACAAGGGGCTGGGAGGGGGCTATGGATGGGGGCCACCAGGCAGGTACAGTGGGCTGGGAGGGGGCAGTGGATGAGGGTCACCAGCCACTAACAGGGGGCTGGGAGGAGGCTGGGAGGGGTGCTACCAGGCAGGAACAGGGGGCTGGGGAGGGGCCATGCAACAGTGAGGGTGAGCAGGGACCAGGGGTGAGGAAGGGGACATGAACTGGCAGGGGCGGACAGAGATCATGGATGAGAAGGGATTGATGACCTAAATAGGTCAAGGCAGAACCGGAGGCAAAGAGGTGACATGAGTGGGGTGGCCACTCTCCCAAAGGAAGTAGCCATCATCCCCTGTAAAAGCCACCAGAATAAAACAGATACAATTTCCAAAGGCATCCAAACAGCCTATATAGAAGCCAAATGAGCAGTTCCTACCCCTACCCCCCACCCTAAAAGGCCAGTACTTGTCCATTAATAAATACTCTCTGGCATATACATCCAAAGAACAAGACAATTATAGGCACCTTCCCACATGGGGAGGATGGTTCCTTCAACAGGGAAAATTTATTCTTCCTTCCCCCCAAAACAGAATATCCTCTCTTCCCTGCATAAAAGCCTTCACATTGGCTTCAATCCTCTTTATACCCTTCATTCTCCACTCCTTTGTCACCCATGACTATCTTCCTTTAGAACACTAAGGTCTAGGCTCAGTGCCCCTAGCACAGTGGTTATGGCACCAGCCACATACACCGTGGATTGTGGGTTCAAACCCAGCCCCGGCCAGCTAAACAACAATGACAACTGCAACAAAAAATAGCCAGGCATTGTGTCAGATGCCTGTAGTCCCAGCTACTTGGGAGGCTGAGGCAAGAGAATTGCTTAAGCCCAAAAGTTTGAGGTTGCTGTGAGCTGTGATGCCACGTACTCTACCAAGGGTGACATAGTGAGACTGTGTCTCAAAAACAAACAAACAAATGAACAACAACAAAACACTAATATTAGGGTGAAAGAGAAGCAAGCCTAACTCCATTTTGTTATATTTCTTGTTCCTGAGAATCAGTGGGAAAGCAAATCCATTTTGTTACAACTCTTGTACGAGAGAATCAGTAGGAAGGCAAAGCAGGCAGCAGGCCTGATTTCATTCTGTTGTTTTGTTACATTTTATTGCTTTAGAAAAAAAACTGGTGCCACTTGCCTCCCCACCCATTGCATAGTTATTTTAAGTGTAACTGGTCAGAACTGTTAAAATTATTAATATTGTGTAGAAAGTCACTAACTACCCTTGTGACAATCTTCATGATTATGTTAAAGTGATCTTCATACCATCTGTGTATAATATTGAAATGTTAACAGAACAAGCTTAACTCCATTTCACTATTTACTCCTTTTTACCTTCCAAACCAGTTCCTCTTTTTTTCCCTCCCAGTGTAACTGTAAATGCCTTTAGCTAAAACTGTTAGTAATATAAGTTACTGACCACGCAGCCCCTATGATTATAGCTTTTTATGATCATGTTGTTTATGACCCTCACCTGTGAGCCCCCCTTCCTACATTACCTAAGGATATTGTAGATTGTACCTGCTTTGTAAAATCATTCATTGCTGTCGTGATCACAGCATTGTATAAACTGTCTAAGCTGCCTTGCCCTCGTGATTTCCCCTAACTGCTGTTTTTCACTGCTATGACTATGTTTATCATATGTCTTCTCCCTGGAAATATTTTGCCTTACAAAAATGAGAGCCTCAGTCAACTCCAGGCTGCACTCTGAAATCCCATGTTGGGACACTGGGGCAGTCGTCAGCCAGCTCTTCAATAAAAGGACTCCTCTTTAATTCGACTTGTCTGGTGGTGTGGTCTTTGGGGGAACTCCTGGGCATAATACTAAGGTCTAACTCTCACTCTGCCATTTCTAAGGCACTGTGACTCCCTTGGGCTGGGTGGGTACTGCCTGCCACCTCCTAACCACCCGCAGCCCCCTCCATCTATGGTGGCCTGGGGCTATGGATCTCACGCTGTCCCCTGCTGGCCTCTCTACCCACCTACCTCTGACGCTGCCTGCTCCAGCAAGGTGAGCTCACTAAGCCAATCATTCCTACCATTCCTGACCCGCCAGCCTGGCTTCTCCCGATTTCAACCACCAGGGTCCCTCCTCCCCTTCCCGCAAAGCACTAGGAAGGGCCTCTCCTGTTGGTGTTTGTGTATAAGGGCAAAGAAGCGCCAGCCTGGGGGTGGCGGGCGGCCCCAGTTCGGCCCGTGGTGCGAGCGGCAAGTCCTTGAGTTCCTGGAAAAGGGCTAGAATAGGATGCGGTGGAGGGTCCACTCCCCACCCCCGCCCCTTCGCCTCCTGCCCCAGCTCAGAGAAACAGGTCTAGGGGTTCGGGTTCAATGCCTCCCCCGTTGTACAGTGTCCTCCAGGGACTTGCAGGTTTCCAATAGGACCTCGGCCTGACACAGCTGGAGAGAGGCCGGGGACTTGCGGCGCCCTCCACCCGCGTTGCAGGCTGCAGAGATGTTTTCGCTCCCGACCGCGAGGCTGAGGAATGGGGGTTGCATTCCCGGGGTGGCCCGGGACCGCGCCTACTCCTCTGCTCCCGGTGGTGACGCCGTAGACGATACCTGAGCGAGCTGGACTGGGCGCCGGCAGAGTCGCAGTGCTGACACTTGCAGGGCCGCTAACTCGTGGGCACTGGCAGGTGCGGAGGCGATGTGCTGAGCGGAAAGAATTTCAGCGTAAGGGACAATCCTTGACAGTGGTCCTTTGGCCTCCTTCAGGCCAAGTCCCTTCAGTCAACAGCCGCTTCTCTTCTGCGTAGTAGGGGCAACGGAAAGAGGACGATGACGAAACCTGAGGCCGCGCGAGACCCTCGCTGTCGGGCTGGTCTGCACGCCCCAGAGCTGCGGGCCCCCGCAGTCGCTCGGACTCCGACCCCAGCAGCAAATGTGGGTTTAGGAGCAACCATGGCCGAGCCCTCCGGACTGCGAGCTGGCCGCAGTGAGAGCCCTAGGAACCCGGGAGCGCCTGCAGGAGCAAAGCGGGGGTAGCGGTGAAAGGGAAGCGTCCCCGCATACAGGGCAGGGGACGCGCCTTGGCCTGCACGACTCTCACTGCTCCAGTCCGGGCCGCCCCGCAGTCACGCCTGCCGAGTTGGAGGAGAGCTGCAGGGCCAGCTTGTTGAAAACCACAAGGAACGGCATTAGGTGGCGGGCTGGGTCAGGAGGATGTGAGCCCTCCATGGACCCCCCTCTACGTTTTTTGGTTCTGGAGAATGCAGCAAAGAGGAGAAAACGCTGCTAAGGAAGGTTCCGCGAGCTGAGCGGAAGGGCGACTGAGCAATTACACCAGGGGGATAGATGAGCTGGGCCGCAGTGTCCCTGGTCCCCCACTCACAGCCCAGCCTCAGTCCCTGGAAATTCCTTTAAACCAGCCCTGGCATTTTGTTGTTATTGTTAAATTTTCTGTATAGAGAACAGGTGGTGCCAGATTTTAAACTTGTGCTTTTTATTTATTAAAAAAACGTATCTCTACCTCCTCCAAACAGCATATTTGGAAAAGGCCGTTGAGACCTTGGAGACCATTTAAACTCAGGAATAGGAAACGTTGTACCACGTGGACCTGGGCTGAACTGGGGCCGCTGATCCTCAGTCATCGGCATTCCTGGAAATCTTAAGTCAGCTTGGAGATCTTGGTCTTGTTGGGTTATAGACTGACTCTGAACAGCCTAAAGAAACAAAAGGTATACTTTTGTGGACTACAAAAGAAATACCTTATTTCAAAATAAAAACAGTGTGTAAACAGAGTAAAGCTTTTGCACTTGACTTTAGTAGGTTAATATATTTCACATGTATTATTCATGTGGTAATTCCCTGCACAGGAACCTTTTATTTATTTATTTTTTGACACACCATGTGAGGTCCCATTTATATCAAATGTCCAGAACAGGCAGACCTGCAGTGATGGGAAGTGGATTTGTGGTTGTTGGGGACAGGGGAGGAGGTACTGATAGGGACCGGGCTTCCCTTTCAGGTGATGAGCCTGTTCTGGAATTAGACAGAGGTCACAGTTGCACCACATTGTGAGTGCACTAAAACCCACCAATCTTGTACTTTTTCTATTTTTTGAGACAGACTTTCACTTGGTGACCCTGGGTAGAGTGTCGTGGTGTCAAAGCTCACAGCAAACTCAAACATTTGGGTTCTGGTGATCCACTTGTCTCAGCCTCCCAAGTGGCTGGGACTACAGGAACCTGCCACAACACTTGGCTATTTTTTAGAAATGGGGTCTCACTCTGGTCTTGAGACCTGCGAGCTCAGGCAATCCACTCACTTCAGCCTCCCAAGTGCTGGGATTGCAGGCTTGAGCCACAGTACCCGGAAACAGAAACCTTTTCAAACTGAAAATGCTACTATTATTGATTCCAATTTATTATTGCAGAAACTAGGCAAGGTATTCAAATACCTCAGGTCCACACAAAAGTTCATATTGTAAACTAGGTCCTCTCTATCATCCGTCTTTTGTATTAATCTGATGGCCTTGAAGAACATTGTCCTTGGTAAAGTATCGTAAGAATGGAAAAGTAAGTATCCAATGTACTCAATAATAATATGAAACTAGTAGATGAACAACTATACCCCCACACAAGAAAAAAAAACAGTTAATCTCAAGTGGAGTCAGGGGGTGGGAGAGGGAGAGGATGGAAGTAGAATGGTAAGTTCTCACCTAATGGGCACAATGTAAAAGTGTGTGGCACACTTCCTGGGTGAAGGGCCCAAATCCAACTTGGACTTCACCTAACAAACACAAATAAGATAACCTAATCTCCACAGAGAGGAACTTCCGGGATGAAGATGAGAATGAGGAAGGAAGAGAGCAGAGGACAGTTACAGAGCAGACCAGGCTGGAGGAGCCCAGAGCCAAATAGAAGGGTAAGAGACATCCTTCCCACACCTGGAGGTCTCTCTGTGAGCAGGGAAACACAGCATCTCACACCCCAAATGAGAGTACCATGAAGGACAGTAAGACCCAGTTTTCCTGCACCTAAGAACATCTTCCTCTGGGTCCCCATCCTGCCTGGGAGAATAGTGAGCAATTTTGGCTCCAATAACCTGTGACCACTGCCCATCCCCTGTCTTCCTTTGGGTGCTCTGCAGACTGCCCCTGCAGAGGCCTGCTTCACAGCATGTGGGCAAATCAGAGTTCTAGCCTGGTCGAGACAGCCTGGAGGGGCTGCCCCACCCCAGGGACTGGAAAGGTGAAGCTTTTGTCCCTACCCAGCCCCCACAGTCACCAAGAAAGCAAGGGTTACAGAGGCCACCTGCTGTGTCACTGGCAACCAGTGGGATACTTAGCTGGCCATGAGAGAAAAAGGAGAGAGGCCCTGCCCCACATTGTGTCTGGTGGGAACTCTAAGAGGCCTGTGTGGTCCAATGCACTGAATGTGCCGGCTACCTGTTCCAGCAGCAAACAGTGGCTGAACTATACTAACTTTGTGAGGCAGGGTCCCTCCTGAGTCTCCCTCCTCCTGCTGGGGAGGGAATTTCCCTGCCCTCTAGAGTGGCTCTATCTGCTATCTGTGCCCAGTGGGCCCACTAAGACGGTCAGACCCAAACTCCTCTCCTGCTGACTGGAGAGGGTGATCCTGCTCTGGGAAAACCCAGCAAGCAGAAGATAAGCTGCAGATCTCCATCCCCCACCACAGACAAAATCCTCAGCATTTCAAATTCTTGGGGTAAAGACTACAGCAAAATCCTGGGCTTTGTGAATTTGTTGCTTGGGAATAGTCCTGCTCAGTATCCAGGAGCCACCTTTGGTCTAGGAGCCCCATCTGGAGGTCCCGCCCTCAGCCCTACTTCACCTAGCTTGGAGAAAGTAAGGCTAGTTCTCAGGGACCTCCACATGCTGCAGCCTCATAAGGGAGCTTTGGGCGGCTGTGTGTCCGGAAGGGCCACAGGTATAAGCTATAGCCCATTTAAACAGCCAGTGGTACGGGGAGTGGTTAGCATCATATCCTGGGGCCTCCAGGTCTGATTTCAGCCCTCCAGTTTTGGTTTTCAAACAGGTCTTCTGAGGGAGCTCAACTACATTATCTCTCTCTCTCTCTCTTTTTTTTTTTTTTGAGACAGAGTTTCACTATGTTGCCCCACAAGTAGATGAGACTACAGGTGCCCACCACAATGTCTAGCTATTTTTTTGTTGCATTTATCATTAATGTTTAGCTGGCCCAGACCGGGTTTGAACCTGCCACCCTCAGTGCACGTGATTGGTGCTGTAACCACTGTGCTATAGGTGTTACCCCTAGATTATCGCTCAATAACAACTTAGGAACAACCTAATATTCCTGCCTTAAAAAGCATAATAAATATATCAATAAACTAAAAAATAGCTGGGCATTGTGGTGGGCACCTGTAGTCCCAGTTACTTGGGAGACTGAGACAAGAGAATTGCTTAAGCCCTAGAATTTGAGGTTGCTGTGAGCTGTGACACCATGGCACTCTACCAAAGGTGACATAGTGAGACTCTGTCTCACAAAAAAAAAAAGAGTCCAAAAACCATCTCAAGAATTTAGTGAATTTAAAGACCAACTCACCAAGGATCTAGACATAATTAGGAAGTTCCTATAGCAGAGCTCAAGGAACTGAAAGAGGCATTCAAGGAGCTTCAAAACATAGTAGGGAGTCTCAGCAATAGAGTAAAACATGGAGAAGAAAGAATGTCAGAAAACAAAGACAAGACTTTTGAACTAACCCAGTTATTCAAAGAGGCGGGGGGGGGGGGAGGAGAAAATTTTCTGAGAGAGATATAGGTCTACAACAAATGGACGAATATTTAAATCATAGGGATACCTGAAGGAGAAGAGAGTCTTAGAAATATGGAAACTGTACTTCAAGACATCTAGGTGAAGAATTTCCCAAACATTGCAAGAGATCAAGAAATCCAAGTATTAAGTAGTTTCAGAACCACAGCATGACACAATTCAAACAAAGCATCTCCTAGACACATTGTAATTAACTTGGTTTTCCATTATTGAGATACTTTACTGAGGAGAATGTTCTCCAAATCCATCCAGGTAAATACAAAAGATACAAAGTCTTCATCATTTTTATTGCTGAATAGTATTCCAGGGTGTGTGTGTGTGTGTGTGTGTGTGTGTGTGTGTGTGTGTGTGACAGCTTACTAATCCATTCATGTGTTGACGGGCACTTAGATTGTTTGCACATCTTTGAGATTATGAATTAAACTACTATAAACATCTAAGTCCAAATTTTCTTATGGTTAAATGATTTTTTTTCTTTCGGGTAGATACCTACAAGTATGGAGAATTCTTAAGGAACTAAAAGTAGATCTCTCATTTGACCCTACAATCCCATTACTGGACATCTACCCAGAGAAAACTATAATTTTTGAGGAGAAGGGCAAGCAAGTTTTAACGTTATCAAATTGCATTCCAACGGCTTGGCATCTGTAACTCAGTGGCTAGGGTGCCAGCCACATACACTGGAGCTAACAGGTTCAAATACAGCCCAGGCCTGCCAAACAACAATGACAACTAAAACCAAAAAGTAGCCAGGCATTGTGACAGGCACCTGTAGTCCCAGCTACTTGGCAGGCTGAGGCAAGAGTATCACTTAAGCCCAAGAGTTTGAGGTTGCTGTGAGCTGTGATGTCACAGCACTCCACTGAGGGTGACAGTGAGACTCTGTCTCAAAAATAAATAAATGAATAAATAAATTGTATTCCATTAAAAAGTCATAACATTGCAATTTGTACCAGCAATGCATAAGGGTGCTCTTTTCCACACATTCTGACAATAGAATTTAGTGTGGGAGCAGTTGTATGGTTTGTTATGTCCTAAGAGATGTTAAATAATATATACTGCAATTTAATTTTCATTCCCCATACAGCACAAATGATTATTGTTGGCAATGATTGATTGTTTCAATATAATTCAATGATTTATGATTGATGTGGGCTGACAACTATTTCACAACAGCTATTTCATTAGTCCTAGAAACCTTGAGAAAATCTTTCCACATTAAGGGAAACTTCAGTAGGCCCATAGCATTGAAATTTACCAGTTCCAAAAGGAATTTGTTATCTTTTCTCATAAGGAAAATGAAATTGTTGTAAAGAGATTTGTCACAAAGTCACAGCAAGAAACCTTGCTTGTTTAGGTCCCTTTCAGCATCTGGTTGGCTTTCTTGCCTTTATTCTCTTATCTATGTGGGAAGATAGTTCTAGTCTCAGGCAGTGATCAGATGCAGATCAAGTATCACCTCCTGAAGTCTCAACACAACAATCTTTTAATTCTACATGACAACAAAAATTTTTCTTATCTATTTTGGTCACATAAACCCTAATTATGACTCTCTATTTTTACTAAACTCTTTTCTTCTGTCATGATTACTTTACCTAGATGCTCAAACCTCCAAATTATTTTGGTCTCTGTGTTCCATGGTGACATATTTATACTTTCATATAGCTAAATTACCGTCTTTTAAGACTTTAAAACATCCCTTAGAAAGACTTAGCTCTGAATGTATACTAATTCCAGATACTACTGTTGAGTATTCACCATAGTCTGCCTCTTGAATTCCACCAGGAGCTGCTTTCGGAAAGGTTAGAATCTAGAGCTAGTGAGAGTGGCTTGGAACTTGACCAGTCAAGAGGGAAGGCAAGTACATTGAACTTGCCCACAGCAGACTTCCTGTTATTAAACAAAATTAGGTGTGTTTGATTCCTGAATTGAGTGTCTTCTGATAGTATGTATGAGTTGAGGAATTTTGATTATGAAAGAATTATCAAAATTATCAAAAAAGTTTCCACCCAAGACATGCAGAAAAATAGTCCAACACATTGGGTTTGTCAGGAGGGTATGATACTATACATAATTGCTTCTGATAAAATGCACTCTTTTTAAATGCCAGGCACATTTATTCCAAAAAGCTGGTATCTATAACAGTAAAACTTTACAGGACCTGAATTACCAATAACAGCTAACAAAGATGAGTCTCGGGAACACTGACAAACGTCTAAATATTTCAAGTACAAAGAGGGAAGATTGGTACTTTGTCTATGCTATGAACAAGTGTGAAGAAGAATAGCCATTTAATCATCTTTGGAAACAAAAGGTTAGAAATTGATTAATAAAAAGCTCTTAAACTTTTTATGAACTACTTAATTTTGTAGATTGAATTCAGCTATGTGATTTATCCATAGGGCTACAGTAAATTTCCCCAGCCTGGAAAAGGCGATTATAAATGCTTCTAAAGTCTTCACCTTTTGACCATCTAGATTTTGTTTTTCTAGTTTGATGCTTTTGAGTTTTGCTTAAAGAAGAAATGTTTTCCAAGTACCTTCTGAAGAGCTCCTACCACATCCTTGTTTCTCAAACTGTAGATGAGAGGGTTGAGCATGGGTGTGAGGATAGTACAAAATACAGAAACAGCCTGTTCCTGGTCGGGGGTGTGGGAGGAACCGGGGGTCATATACATAAAAACACATGGTCCAAGATAAAAACTCACCACAGTAAGATGGGAGGAACAGGTGGCCAAGGCTTTGTTTCTGCCTTGAGGAGATTTCATATGAAGGACAGTGAGGAAAATGAGGATGTAGGAAGACATAATAAGTCCAAAGGGGATGATGATGAATGCAATACCTATCACAAAGACCACCAGCTCATAGGTGGAAGTGTCTTTGCATGAGATCTTCATGATTGCTGGCATCTCACAAAAGAAATGGTGGATTTTTCTGGAGCCACAGATAGGAAGACTCATGGTATAGGATGTATGGGTTGTAGAA
>CAUYRH010108148.1:0-36602 GCA_963574655.1 Perodicticus potto
TATAGTGATTAAAAGGCCATGTAGGCTATGTTAAATAGTTCAATGAAAATATTTCAGATTGTATATAAAGTCAGCACATTGTGCCCCATGATTGCACCAATGTACACAATTATGATTTAATAAAAATTAAAAAAAAAATGGCCAGAAAGCTCTTCAAAGCTAATGGTGAGAACTGACCTACACACAGTAGCTCACTGTCTGAGGAGCTGGGCACTGGTGCCCTTTGCAAAATTAAGTTGGAAGAGTTACATACAACCTAGGCCAACTACTAGGGAAAAGGGGTGTAAGCTAAAACTGGTAGAAACAGTTAGGTATGATGCAGAAAAGAAGAGAATCCACTAATAGGCATTTATTTCATTCTGGAGCTGAAAAGATGATTAACTGATATTTCTGAAAGTCTTGGTCAACTCACAACATTATTACTGTGGAATTTTGCAATTTCTCACCAGGAAAGTTTTTATGTAGGACCAAAGTTGAAGCCTATTTCTTTCTATATCCAAGGAAGTTTTCTTGGTTTATACTGTTGGGGAGATTTAGGTTTTAATAAATTTCTAATTATCAGCTGTTTTTCTTACTTATCGGACAGGCATATTATAATCTTTTTTCAAAATGATGTTGAAGTGAAGCAAGGAATACCTATAAAAAACAACACGTCTTTGTTCTAAAGTTATATAACTCTATTATGAAACATCATAGGATGGGATATGAAAGTAGGAAGCCATAGGAATTCTGGATGAGGCTATGATGAAAAAATTAATCTGTGTGTAAATTATTTCTTAGTAAATACAGTACAAAACACCTGATTCAGTTATCATGACCGAAATCAGAAGTATCACCAGTTATTACAAACAAGTGAGCAATTAGATCCCCACAGGTCTGGCAACATTTGGTCCTGTGGTTAATGTTGAAGAGATTTATTTACTCAGATGCTGAGCTATCTATGAGGAAATGCCCTATATTTTTCCCCTCCCACATGTGACCATGAGACAACATTCCCTAAGGAGGACCAAGATCCCAAGTATGTCTCCTCCTTACTCAAAATGAAGAGCATTAAGTAAAGCAGTTCAGAGA
The DNA here is from genome assembly GCA_963574655.1 of Perodicticus potto. NCBI lineage: Eukaryota > Metazoa > Chordata > Mammalia > Primates > Lorisidae > Perodicticus > Perodicticus potto. The sequence continues at coordinate 1,072 of CAUYRH010108148.1, forward strand.
CCATGAGAGAATATCCGTGTCTCCACCTCCACTCACCCACAAGGGAATGAGGAACAGTAGAAATGCTGGTAAATAATGACTTGTAACCAGACTCAAAAGAGGAGGTGTATGACCAATATAAGGAGACAAGACCATAGGCTCACTAACTGGTGTGATCCAAGAAAGGGCAAGATTGAATTCCAAGGCCCTTGATGATTAAAGCTTTGGGGGCAGGGGTTGGGCTTTTACTGGGAAAGCTTTTAGAGCACAGGTCCCCAACAATTCTGGCACCAGGGACTGATTTCATGGAAGACAATGTTTTCCACATATTGGGGAGTGTGGAGTGGGACGGTTTCTGGATGATTCAAGTGCATTACATCTCCACCTCAGATCAGCAGGCATTACCTTTTCATAAGGAACGTGCAACCCAGATCCCTCACATTCTCAGTTTACAGTAGGGGCTCCGCTTCTATGAGAATCTAACGCTGCCACTGACCTGACAGAAGGCAGAGCTCAGGGGGCAGTGTGAATGGTGGGGAGTGGCTGTGAGGCAGATGGAGCTTCATCAGTCACCCACCCACCGCTCATCTCCTGCCGTGTGCCTGGTTCCTAACAAGCTATGACTTGTATTGGTCCAGGGGTTGGGGACCACAGCCTTAGAGAATCTTAGCGTTCCAATGCCCTCTTCATGGAGAGGGTCTGCAACACATATGCAGACTTGGAGGTGGGGAGGATGTCAGGAATTTTGTTTCTTTTGATTAGAACCATGTCACTGATAAGTAATATTACAGCAACAGTCACCAACACTGTCAGCTAGTCCTTTAAGCATGTATGAAGTATTTAGAGTGTATCAGGTACCATGCTAAGACCAGGGAACAGAATTTAACTTACAACTCCTTCTTAATACTCTGAAAAATAAATCAGTGGTTACTGTGGAAGGTCTCTAAGGGGAGCTAAGGGGGGAGGGAGGGGACATCAGCTAGGATTCCTAGAGCTCTGGGAGAGACTGCCAGAGAGCCACAAGATAGGCCAAATGGTGTCTGTGGGGAAGAGAGCAGAACCCAGATGCTAAAATGAGATTTTGTGTTCTAAAATAAGGAATTTAAACTTCTGAAGGAATAAGGGTTTTAAATAGAGAAGTGCTACTTTCAGTTTTTTGTTTTAGAAAATTCCTATGGCAGTGGCTTAGCTCATTGGAGGTGACAAGATGTTAATGCTGGGAGACCAGTGAGACCTCTTCTTTAGTCTTCCAAGAGAGAAGGGGTAAGGGCCTGTAGCATGAATGGAGGAGAAGGCTGCTATGGTAGCAAGACCCAGACCCAGAGTAATGGCCTAATCCCAAACCACGCTCAGAAGAGTCCAGGATGACTTGGGGAGTTTGTCTTGGACAACAGGCAGAATGTCAAGCTACGGAATAGCAGAGAAGTAAATTTGGGTAAAAAGATACCATTTTACATGATTGCTGTCCACACACACTCACGCAAAGAGCACCAGAGCTCCTTATCTGGTAAAGTGCTCAGCTCCTTATCTGGTAAAGTACTGAAGTATGGGTTATCTTTGAGGCTGGGAAGCAAGTGTCTGATAAATATCTTCTCTCCTGAACTGTGTACTACACTCTACCTGCCACAGCTGGGATAATGCTCTTTTACATATCCCTAAGCATAGTACCTTAGACACTAGGCCTTGGTGTCTCTTGGAGTGCCCTCACAGAGCCTGGTTTTGGGGGGTCCCAAGACAGCTGTGGACTCTGGTGGAGAGCTCACCCCAGGCCATGGTGAGCACACATCAGGCCCAGTTAAATCCAGTAGAGCCCCGCCTCACATCACCACCAGTACCAGGTTGGGCACACAGAGTCAAGGGCCATCTACAGCGGGAGTGGCTCTCAGACAGCCTGGTTTCAAGCAGACGACACCTCTGTGGGAAATGGTTTTCTAAATCTGGCGCTGGGTGTAAGGAGCTGATGAGGTGAGTGATGAAGCCAGCCTCTCCCTGCTGTGATTTATAGGACTGGGAAAAATAGGGCTTTTAGGAAAGTGCAGTGCTAAAACTATAAACGATTCACATTTTCCAGTATGTAAAACATGCTTATAGTCGACTCACTTGGAGTTAATGGCAAATAAGTTGCCAGAGAATCAGACTCTGGCATAAATTGAACAAATGCTGGCCTGTGCAGGAGGTTGGGATCAAAGGTGAGATTCACCAGGTCTGAAGGGCCCTTCCTTTGCCTCATACTCCCAGCCAAGCACGTCCCCTCCCCAGCACAACATGACAGTCCTTTCTGCTGTCAATGATACCTTTGGATGTTTGGGAAGCCATTACGACGACCATTTACAAACGTTAAAAATAGTTTTCTATCTAGATCATCGTTAGAGAAAACAGTAATAGTAAGTTGGCTGTTTTGTTAGTAACCTGCCACCATTATTCTACCTCCTAGCAATTTGTATTGAAAAATAATACTGGAAAGGCAATCACACAAAAAGAAAAAGGGAACGCTTCAGGTAGCAGAAACACATGTCTCTCCAGCTGCTCATTTCCTTGGGTCAGCTATCCCCATAGCTTAGAGCAGGGGCTGCTGAGTGGGTAAAGGGTTGGCAAGTTACAGCCTATGGGCAGGCCTACTCCAGCTCACGACTTGCTTTTGTACAGCTCATGAACTAAAAATGGTTTTTACATTTTATAATGGTTGAAAATAAAATCAATAATGGATGACATCTCGTGACAGGTAAGAATACGAAATTCAAATTTAACAGTTGATAAATAAAATTCAAGGGGGCACAGCCATGCCTATTTGTTTATGTCTTGATTGTGGTTGCTACTGTGCCACAATGGCTGACTTGAATAGTGTTGACAGATCTTATGACCCACAAAGCCTACAATATTATCATATCATATCAGATCCTTCACAGAAGTCTGCCAACTCTAGGCTTAGAGGAATTGCACAACTTGAAATGACTGGCACTACCCAAATGTTTGATGTGCCTGAATGTCCCCAAATACACCCCCGATGCCCTTGTCAATGTCTAAGTATCATATTATTTGTCACCTTACTTTCAGCCATTAGAACCTTAGCTGTAATTATATCAGAAAACAGGACTTGGGAACAAACTCCAGGGTTGGTTGGGGGTGGGAGTTGGTAGGCGGGGAGATGTGTGGAGCAGAGTGGCAGTGGAAGCCCATCTGAATGGATTCACAATATTTCTAGGCTTTATGAACTACCTTTACGAGCAGAAGAATCTTGGGTCACACTCCATGTGATGGCAACTCACCAACGGTATCCAAAATTATCATAAGGGTTTGTCAGTAGCTGAATAAACCTAGAAATCTCTCCCTCTTCCCCAGACTTAGAGTTGTTTTTCAAGTCTAAACATACAGGCATCCAAGGTGATGAGGCCATTCCAGAGGACCCAAGGATAAGGCCTGGATGCTTCAGCACCAGCCACAGATGCCCGTGGAGCTGAGTTGGCACCCTGAACCCGAACCTGATCACTCTGTGTTCACCTTGTTTTCTGTGCTTCCCTCATCTTTAGGTTGACAGGGATGGCCTGAATTGAATAAGAAACATTCGTGGTAGCAAAAGCCCCAAAAGCCCCCACCCACTCTGAACTTGTTCTACATTTTCACAGAGTCCTGGGCCTGAAACATTGGTGGGGGGAGGGCATGGGGCTACAGAGGCCCGGAACCTTCCCTGTGACTGGGAGACCCCAAAAGCCCAGCCTAGGATGAGTCACTCAGTTATACACTGGTGTTCTAAGTTATTGAAGCATATGGAATGAAATCCCCAACTGTAGAGCAGGCAGTTCTTGACAGTGAGTGGAGAGCAGAGAAAGCACATGCAGATTGAGGGAAAGAATGTCACACTGGACACGGCAGAACAGGTGGAGAATCCTGGGCTGATACAGCTAGGCTGCAGTTACTGGATAGAACATTTAGAAAAATAAATTTGAATTCTGTGACTCTGATGTCATCTTTTTAACTACATCAGCAGAACCTTAAACAGAGCAATGCCTTCTTCCTTCCTCAGTCCCTTTTGGCCAAAATGTTTAGTCTAGGAGGAATTAACAAGTTGTGAGAACAAGAAGAGAGAGTCGGGTGGGGCGCAGGGAGGGAGACACAGTGTCAAGCAGCACAAATCTCAGGGCTGCTTTTCCCAGCAGCAGGATCACTCTGCTGCCTGCAGCAGGTCACAGGGATGATGGTGATGTGAATGAGCTCACCATACAGTTTAGATTTGTCTATTCAAAGCTCGGAGACAAGAAGCTAGAAAGTGCAGCTCTCCTTGTGGCCTAAGAGAAAAGTGGTGGAGTGTCCTTACTGCTCAGGTTTATCCAGCAGCTTCAATTCTTCTTCCTCAGAGGTCTCGTAATGCTTTCTGATTTTAACCAATTCATCCTCTTGAGCTCTCTGCATGGAATGGAAAACAAAAGATGAACAGTGAGAATTTTTCTAAGGTGATGGGTCTCAAAGTGTGATGTCTAGCACTTTGAGGGGCCAAGGTGGGAGGACGGTTTGAGACCAGGAGCTCAAGACCAGTCTGAATAAGAGTGAGACCCTGTCTCTATAAAAACATCAGCTGAGGGTAGTGGTGCATGCCTGTAGTCCCAGTTTCTTGGGAGGCTAAGGAAGGAGAATCACTTGAGCACAGGAATTTGAGATTATAGTGAGCTTTCATGATATCACTGTACTCTAGCCTGGGTAACAAAGCGAGACTACCTCAAAAAAAAAAAAAAAAAAAAGAAAACAAACCCAAAAACCAAGCGTGATCCCTAGACTAGCAGTATCAATATCACACCTGTTACTTGTTAGAAATGCAAATATTGATCCATTCTAAGTATAAGAAACTCCCAGGGTGGGGCGGGGAGCCCTCCAGATGATTCCAATGCATGCTGAAGTCCAAGAATCACAGAATTACCAGCTAAGTCCAATGCCCATAACAGATGCACTCAGGCAGATACAGGAGCCCAGGCATTTGTGTGCTACTGTTGACTCCTCTGTCTCTTTTCCTATAAGTAGATTTGGGACAAGATATCCCTAGCATTCACCTCCCTACCCTCAGAACACCCTGCCTAACTCACACTGGCTCCCCACTCTTATTTTAGTCACCATCTTCCCTTTTTTCTGCATTTTGTATTACCTTATCTGACTTATTTTCGCACTTGGTCACATCCTTTCCCACTTTACCCAGCTATTTCAGTTGCACGCAGCCACCTCCACTGTGAGGTAACAGTACCCACCATGTACATAGTCCTGAATACACAGTAACAAAAGCATCTGGAAGGTACTCTGCCCTTGCTAAAGTCCTTTAATATCAATTTCCAGCTTTTCATTTTACAGATGATTCCAACGAGGCTAGCACTGAGTATCTGGTAAAGAACTGACTCAGAACCCGTCTTTCTGCCACTGTACCTTGTTGACCTCCAACTACTCAGCAAATGTGTAATTACCTCCTGCTGGCCTTGCACTTGTGTGCCTTAAGGTTTAATAAAAGCTTCACTGATGGAAACACATAAGAAGTTCCCAGCCAATTCTACTGAATAGCTCCTGATAGATATCAATGACGTGAAAATGTGTAGGAAATTGGTGATCTCACCAGGCCTAGAATATTAGGCTATGGAAATTTTCTATAAGAAACTTAAGGTCCCAAGGTACATAAATATTAAAATAAATCCTCTTTTGAGCTTGGTGTCCATAGCATACCATGGAGCTTCAGGCAGCTTCCCAGGAAATACCATTACTTAAGAGAATCTGGTTTTATCTATGTTTTTGCATCTTAACCATGAAATAGGAACAATTAGCAATCATGGGAATTCTGACTTTTCTGCATCATCTTCTTGAGAGAGCCTGCTAATTCTGTGGCTTATTTCTGTTTATAACCCAATCAAAAGATCTTATATGTGTATAGTGCTATTTACTTTAAAAATATATTATTTCTACCTGTATTAAATTTTCATTTAATGCAAAAATTAAGAGTCCACCGAATCTCCAACATACTGATGATTAAACAGGATTAAAGACTTTAAGCAACTGACCGAAGGTTATTATTCACCCACAGGCAATGGTAGAGCCAGATCTCAAACCTAACACTGACTATAAATCTAAACACCCACTCGTCATCCTATACTGCTTTCCAGACTCAATGCCACCAGCTCATTTGGGCTAAGAGTCGTCATCCAAGCTGACGTTAGCATTCTCATTGCTCAGAGGAAGACAACTGGCATATGTCATCATTGAAGTAGTTGGCTTGGGTCATTCCCTCTGCCAGCAGGTGTCAGGTCTGGGCTTCAGGTATGTGGTCTGCACCTGAACTGTCCTGCCTCCAAGATGTGCAATAACACGTATTATTTGTAGTTACCCCAGGGGAAGTTAGGAACCTAGCTGTTCTCTCTTGTCCACTGCCATTCAATCTTGTGTTTTTATGCCTTAATCTATTCCATGACATGTCAAAATCCTTACTACCAAAGAACATGAATGGTTTAGTGATTTTCAAGTAGGAGAAAAATACAGAAATGAGCTCTGACACTCACGTTTTCATATAAGGCTGCCAGGGTCTCCAGATCAACCACGGAGTCATCCACATTGAAAATGGCTGCCGGTGCCCAAAAAGAAAAGAGAAAGAGGATAAGGACTTGATTAGATCCTCTGAACCAACTTTACTCCACATTCAGCTACCAAGCTATTAATACAGTATTGCCCTTTGTTACAGAAGTTGTACCTCTCAGCCTGTTTCTGCCCCCTTCCTTTTGCGACAGGGGGCTTAAATGAAAGAAACCAAAATGGTTCCTATCACTGGCCTGAGCCTCAGCCCTGCCTGGTTTAATTCTTCAGCTTCAGGGTAGTTTTGCAGCTTAATTTAGGCTCCACAGGAGAAGTGTCTGTGCTTTAAAACTAAATCAGTTTGTTGGTTTGAAGCACAATTTTAAATCTTTCTTCTCGGCTGGTAATTGAAGAGATTTAGTACCTAACGCACCAGAACTGACTCTTGCCCATTACTAGAAAGACAGAGGGAAAAAAGACAATGCTGGCAAATTAAATGAATTCAGGCATGTGATTTCAGGCACCTTTCTGCAGGCACTACAAACATCTTGTTTGGATTAAAAAGACAAGAAAAAGCAATAACTGCATCAATGGCAAATTGAGATTATGGAAACCTCCCATGAGCCAGTTTTAAGGCAGGTTTTCATTCCCATGGTTTTATTAGGATGCTACAATTCTACTTTCTGTTCTGTATCTTAAATAAGTCATTTAGCTGGTAACTAATATGCTTATGATTTTCATCTAGAGAAGTTTCTTCCCATATACACTGGGACACAAACATTAAGATTTTAAGGCCTTAATGGATTTGGCTATCATAGTGTTTGAAATAGGTAGGTCCACATCTTTAAATAATTATTCAAAACTAATAAGGTTGCTCCCTCAACACTACCTCCCCTTCCTTGACTTTACCTTGTGAAATTAACCAGCATGCTAATAAATTTTCTCCGTGGCAGGCTAATTAATTTTATTAAATCAACCAGTGATACTTAGAATGCCTTAAAAGTTTGCTCGTCAACCATTATTCTGTTCATTTGCATTACACGATGGGTTTTGGAGAAGGTAGGGATCAAGGTGAAGGGCAGGTTGCTTTTGAATTGTTTTGCTTATGTAGTTTAGAATCATTATGAACCCCCTTCATACAATTTTCACAAAGCCAATTAAGTGAGCGAAGATCACGTAACTTCACAGAACACCGAGAAATGTACTTAAAATTCCTTCATGGCCACCTTCTTGAACTTGAGAGTTATTCAGCAAGCTATTCCTAGATATGTGGGGTAGTGAGAAAAGAGGAAAATACACTAGTGACAGAGTCAGCCACCTCAGATTCCACTAAGAGGAAGGGAAACTACACTTCACAAAAGGCCAATCTGAAACCACAAAAGAAAAACGTAATTTGAAGAAAGAAAGATTTTACCCTTGCAGGACTGTTATTTTGTGTGTAGAGATAATATAAGTTCACTAATTTATCAAGTAGATATCAGATAGGACATGTATTTTTAAATGTTTCATGCTTTAAAAACCAAAATAGTTAGAAACAATGTCTATTTTATGTAAATCCCAATGTTTTCCTACAAAACCCAGCCAACATGAATGCATAAGAAAAATATTCTAAAAATAATTCTTATTATTTTTTTTGTGTGTGGTTTTTGGCCAGGGCTGGGTTTGAACCCACCACCTCTATGGGGCCAGTGCCCTACTCCTTTGAGCCACAGGCCCTGCCTCCCTCTGCCTTTCTTTCTTTCTTTTTTTTTTTTTTTTGAGACAAAGCCTCAAGCTGTCACCCTGGGTAGAGTGCTGTGGCATCACACTCACAGCAACCTCCAACTCCTGGGCTCAAGCGAGTCTCCTGCCTCCACCTCCCAAGTAGCTGGGACCACAGGTGCCTGCCACAACGCCCAGCCATTTTTTTTTGGTTGCAGCCATCATTGTTGTTTGGCGGGCCCGGGCTGGATTCGAACCTACCAGCTCAGGTGTACGTGGCTGGCGCCTTAGCCCACTGAGCCATAGGCGCCGAGCCATTCTAAAAATAATTCATCAGAAATTTTTACTTCTAAACTAACCAAATGTCCTAGATAACTATATACAACTATAAGTTATATATAATCAAAACATTTTAACTCATGAAAAAGAGAACCGTCTATGAGTTTCTTTTCCCAGTGAGTTAATATTCTGTTTTAGAAGTTATTAATCAGTATGGGTCCAAGATGTGTGGTTTGACAGGTTGGATTACTAGCCAATCCCCTTCCAGTGTGCCAGGTAGCAGAAAGGAAAAACCTGGAGATGACACCCAAGAACGAGTATGGGTTCTGGAGACATTTACTCATTCATTCGCACATCTAGCCCTTGAATAATTATTTCTTGACTGTATGCTAAATTTCAGACACTATTCTAAAAGGCTGTGGATATAAGTTAGAAGTATAGAAGACATTCAAAGTACTGATATTGTGAAATTCATATCCTAGATCAGGGAGAGCAAATAATCAATATATAATTTCAGATAATGGTATATAGTATACATATGCATATATATCTTCAGATATACTATGAGGAAAGTAAAATACAGAAATGCACATCAGATAGGATAATCAAGAAAGTCTTTGAAGCAACAACATATAAATTAAGACCTGAAGAGGTCACTTTTGCAAATTTCCAAGAGAAGAATATTCTAGAAATACGTAAATGAAAAGCGAGTTTCTTTTTCTGATAAAGGAACATATTCAGCTTATAGAAGAACCTCAAGATGACCATCATGAATCACGGAGCAAAATTTACTCGTTATTTATTCTGAGCCTTAGCATATCTGTAAAATGAATCTAAACTACTTACTGAGTTGCTGCCTGACTAGCTCAGCTGGTAGAACATTAGACTCTTAAACTACTGACTGAAAATATTAAGTGAAGTAGTATGTATGCTTGGCATAGCTTATGGAACATGGTATGAACTCAAAATGGTGCCCAGGAACTATGACTTAAGATTTCAAACATATACCTTGTTAATGAGTTTTAATGTTTGTTAATGTCTGATGTCCTTTAACAGCTGAAAATAATTAGAGAAAGAAAAGTACAACTAATGAGTTATTTGTGCTATAAATGCACCTTTCCAGAATTACTCGGTGTTTCAGAAAGTAGTTGCTATGAAACCCTCTAAAATCCTACGCAAGGCCCACCTTCAGGAAGCATTATTCATAGGAAAATACATCCATAAATAACTCTACTTACAAAAATGATGTATTAACTGTGTTAAGGGAAACACAAGGTAACTGCAGGGACCATTGAGAAAGTTGACCTAATTTTTATCTCTAATTTCAATTGTTCCCACCAATCCTTCATCACTGTATTGCCAAAGTTATTTTCTTGACAACACAGATCTCAAAATTTTACTCTGATGTTCAAAATACCTCTAAACTCCTCGGCCTGGCTTTTAAGCTTATCCCTTGCTTGGCCCCAAATTAGACTTCCGAACTCATGCCTTACCACTTCTTATGTGCACCTTAGGCTCCAGCTATATTGGGCAATGCGCCATTCCCAAATGTGCCATGGCGTCCTCCCTCTGCACACTTTATCCTCCAAGGCCCAGAAGTAAAGGCTTTCCTGTCCAGGAAGGCCACTCCCTGACCTTGGGATCATTAAGTCCTTGATCTTCTCTGCCATGATACCTCACATTTTATAGAGAGTGAAGGGAGTGTAGTGCAGGAATCTGTATTATGGTGCTTTGCCTAACCCCCCTCCTTCCTCCATCGATTGTAACAGCCTTGTAGTCAAGGGATTGTTTCTTTGGTGTCAAGACCTGGGGTGCATCATGTGTAAAATAAATACATGTGGGTGTCACATGTGCCATAGGACTAAAGAGCGAGTCCTTCTGCTGATGTGAGAAAGTTTCTTGACAAAGAGGACGTGGGATCTTGGAAAAGAAAACAGAGAGATTTTAAAGGGGGACAAGATTTGACAAATAAAAATGATTACATTATGAGAGGGGTAATACTTGGATTAAGGTTATTTGCTCCTCCCTGATTTATCACTGTCCAAAACTCAAGGTTCAGTAAGCAGTGGTGTGCAGTCATGCCCTCCACTCACACACTTCGTGTAGATGCATTGCTTGCCTAAATATTCCATAACAAAAGTATTACGTTTAACAAATACATTTTCTCACTGTTAGGAAATGAAGAAGGAAGATATCTTTCCCTTTTCAGTCTCAGTTCCAAAAAATTTGAAACAACAGTATCACCTTAGTATAAAAGATTAAGAGTAAATTGTTATATTGCTTCAGACAGTAAACTGTTGTATCATTATATTGTTTATATATCCATTCATTAATCACCATTAAGACAAACTGAGTCTAAGCAATGACAATCTGCAAATAAACAATAAGTGCCAGTGAACAACTGAAAAGAAACGAGAAATCCGACTGGGAGAAGCAGATACAGGCAGGCTCATGGAATTTTCAGGCAATGAATGTTCATTTCAGTTTTGCCTTGAAGACAGATTTAATTAAAAGGACTTGGGATAGGCTCCAAATACAATTTAGGGCAATGCCTTGTAGAACTGTGAATGCCACAAAGATCCTGTAAGGCACTTGATATACAGGGGGGAGTTGTTGAGAAGCATGAGTTGAGGAGTGGATTAAACAGAATTATGTTATATGGGACACACCAAAATTTGGGAAGACCAGTTTAGAACCTATTGCAGTGGGCAAGAGGTAGCAAAAACCTAAATAGCATGGTCAGAAAAGATAGGGCAGAGGAGAAAGGCATGGTGTAGCACTATCCAGTGATATCACTAACTAGTTCTGGGGATGAGGATGTGAGATTTTATGCCTCAGTTTATGGGAAGATCTCTGTACCACACCAAGAAGTAGCCAGGAGTACAAGACACAGGCTTGACAATGATCTTTCCCCCTCTGACCTGGAGTAAGAGAACTGGTAAAGGATGAAGAAGATAAAGATATTAACTTGAGGCCAATGCCAAGTATTCCACTAAGGTTCCTCCTCTTCCATATAAGCATCCTAAAATTTAAAAATTAAAATTGGTAAGTGGAAGAAGAAATATCAAGAGACCAAGGACTCTCTTAAGAGTCCTAAAGTCTTAATGTGTACATAATCGTAATTCTATCTCCTATTCATCAAATATAGTTTAAGTTCCTAGCAGGCCAGAATCTACACTTGATAATTTTATTCCCAAAATGCTGGAGTAATGTCTTAGAGAATCAATCAATTGCTCTCTGTTTAACTCATTCTGGAAAGCACTTACCATAAAACTTACCAGCCATTATGTAAACCCACTTAACCGATGATCACAATATGGAAATAAATCAGTGTTTGATTAAAATATTTTTGAGTAACCTAGGATCAGAGAGCCCCCTCCATTTTACATGTTCAAAAAACACACGCTCTCTGTTTCTGTTCCTCTCGTGTGCACGCCTTTCATCTTATGAGTTGAATAAACAAACACCAGCCGGCATGATTCTACAGCAAGCCTCAAAGCCCTGATACAGTAATTCCAAGTAATCCTAGCTTTTGTTCCCATCTGTACAGGGCTCATTATACCAACGCTCCTGCAAATGGTGTCAGAAAGGTGAAGTGTCAAACTCACAAAGGGGAGACCCCAACAACTCATTGCTACTGCAATATCAATCATTGCTGGTGTTTTTTACTTTTATCTCCCTCCCTCCTTAGTTGTCCCGCTCACACTGTCAGTTCAGTTAGAATATTTCACCTACACCTCACAATATGCCAAGAGGAAGTAGACACACGCTGTGAAAAGCTGGTAATTTTATTGGGTTCCTTTACCTTTAAAAATCTGTTACTTGGTCAAGTCTGGTTTCTGGGCCTCTTTTTTGCAGGGAAATTGAGGCAAACATTTTTATGTGGTCCTCTGGTGCCTGCTCTGTACTACAAGAATTATATACACACGGATCATTAGAGTAGTGTTTCACCCATTAAGATATAATAACCGTCAGCAGGGACAAAAAGCAGATCAGTATCACAAATTCAAACTAACAGGCACACATAAAAACTATGTGCCTGCTTTAGGAACATGCACAGGGTCAGAATCTCACACAATAGCAAAATCCCCTCTCTAGTTCTGAGACAGCTTTTCACGAGACCAGGGTAAGTAGAAAGGACATGCAGGAATTCTCTCAGCCCTCTAGCCATTTCTTTAACCCTGAACATGTCTATTTTCAAAGGTACCACATCTAAATAAAGAATGTGCTTGCTGTTTGAAGGGCTCGCAACTAGTAAAACTACAGGCAGAGTTACTTAAGGGAGTTCTTCTTGACTGAAGGAGCACCTTTGGGGAAGAAATATGGGAGACTGGTCATTTACTTCCAAACTGTAGAAGATGCCACACACAGGTAAGGTTGGCTCATCTCACCAGGATTTGGTTGACGTTGGTTTTAAGAATAATTCCTATATAGCCTATTTTATTCTTTTTTGTATTTCTTTAAGTAGCTGATCTGATGGACTTGTATAGAGTGGGGTGTCTAATTCTTTGCCAATGAACTAGATTTATTCTCAGCCCAAGAAAGCAAAAATCAATAGGATTAATTTGCTCTACTGCTAGAAATTATTTTGTGAACGATGTTAACTTCTAATAGCCACCATAAAGCTTAGTCATTTTGCTCAAATTATCAATTTGAGCAAAATATATATATACACACACACACACACACATACTTAGGGCTTGATAAAAAACTCAATCTGGACCAGGGGAAATGGCTCATATCTATAATTCCAGCACTTTCAGAGGCCAGAGTAGGAGAATACCTTGAGGTCAGGAATTTGAGATCAATCTGGGCAATGAATGCAGTGATACCCCATCTCTACAAAAAGTATACTAAAAAAAAAAATAGCTGGATGTGGTAGCATATGTCTCTAGTCCCAGGTACTCGAAGGCTGAAGCAGGGAGGACCACTTGACCCCAGGAATCCAAGGTGCCACTGTACTCCAGCCTGAGCAACAGAGACCCTGTCTTGATAAATCAGTGCAAACTCAAATCGATAAGGAAAAGAGAATGAGGGGGGAAATTAACATAGGAAGACTTGGTTTCTTAAAATCCCCATGTAGCTGACCTAACAAAACTCCAACAATCCTACTTTCCTGACTTCTACCAAGGATAAGGAAAGGAGACCCAGGAGGTCCGCGGAAGGAGGCAGAGGTAGAATGAGAGAAATGAAGAGAGGGAGAGTAGGAACATACTACCACAGTGTCACATCCCAAACACCAGGGCATCACTGAGGGGAAGACCGAGTCCAATCAAACTGTAAGAGGTGACAGGCAGACAGCGTGGAGCATGCAGAACTTTGGAAGGCAAGGCTGGAGACGGTGCAGACCCGCTCCCACTGAAGAGCAATGTAACCAAGTTTCTTAACAGCAGGCATAGCTCTGCCATAACTGTTCCTCTCCTGTAACCTATAGGTAACTTACTCCCCTCCGGCCATGATGTTCCATTTCTAGTCAGGACCAGACACGCCTGGGCAGACAGATATACACAAATCCTCACTCTATGCAAGTATCCAAATGAGCTGCTTAAGGGCACCGATGAAGAAGCCGCATAAAGGGGTCTCTGTCCACTACACCAGAGGGTGGGGACAGGAGGCAGACTGTACCCAGCATTAAGACATAACAATTACTAGCTAGTATTTACTGGGTGTATCCTGTGTGCTAGGCAGGGCTCCAAGTGTTTTTTTGCATGTAATTGTATGAGGTAGGTCTATTGGCCCTATTTTTACAGAAGACATCTTAACCCGAAGTTACATAGCTTGATTTCCCAAATTTAGTTCCATAATTACCCCAATTATCCCCCAAGGCAATGAGAATTTATTTGACCAAGATTATACTTCTTCCATCTTTTATAGGTGTCAGGCTATAAATAATCACTCCATCTAAATCCTCACCACCTAAAAAAGTCAAGGAATCCACCAACCAACCCATGAACCAACGACCCCAAAAGTCTACAAAGAAACCTTAGTCTCTAAATGGCATCACATGCTCTTCACGTTAAGTAGCATTCTCTGAATTGGTACTACACACAGCCTGCGTTATGAAAATTTCATTTACATATATGTACAGTTTTACATTATGCACATCTATAGTTCTATCATTATTTAATTACTGCTAATATCTAGTTTAACTCTAATATGTTATTTCAATACATGTAAATGATCAAATTTCAATCTTTTATTTACAGTTATTCAAAAATGATTTGTATCATAGCTGAGTCATAGCAGAATTTCAAAAAAAAAAAAGAAACATGGAATTTGAAAATGCCTTATCATGATTAAAAAATAAAATAAAATCTGAAAGAACTCTAAGAACACTAATTTTCTTGAAAGTACAGCAATCATTACAATTATACACGGCATGCTAAAATGACCAATGAAAAGCTAAGACATACAAAAAATGAAGAAACACACCAAAGTTGCTTCCAAACACATGAAAGAGTAGGAAAATCAGTGCAATATAGTTGATAATCTCATCTACTTTGCTAGATGCCTGCTAGTGTGTCCTGCTGGTTAGTATAGACCTTAATTTGGGCTCCGATGGCGTAAGAGACAAGCATCAAAGACACAGTGAACAAGAGCTGCCTGCAAGTGGGAGACAGGACAGTCACAAAGGGGACACTTACCTAATCTACTCCAAAACCTCAAAAATCTCCCCATCTTATAAAGCAAAAATCCCAATTCTCGCCTAAGTCCAGGCATGCACGATGCCTGAAGGTGCCCAAGATGCCACTTTCTAGGTACAATTAAAATTGTCCATGGTTCAAACCTCAAAGACGGGCACAAAGCATAGAATTCACAAAATGTCCCCTTCCTATATCCCCCTATTCTCTGGAGGGCAGTGGAATGAGAAACAGTTTGGGTTAAGCTGCTTCTGTTCTTCCATTAGTTCTGGTTCTTTTAAGCCAAAATTACATTCCAGGCAGATTGGATGGTCTCAGCCAGTTGCCTGAAGGTAAAGTACAAAGAAACGCCACCCTCTGCTCTCTGGACTCAGCTCTGTGAGGGAAGGAATGTACCATGGCTTAGAAAGAGGTGGGTGGGTGTTTTAGGTCCTTAGGTGTTTTAGACTCAGTGGGAGACAGAAAAAGGTGGAAAAGGAAAGACAATTCTTAGTGACGCTATTTGTATTTATCTAAATTATAAAAAAAAAAAGCTCTACCAATACTTAATAAGTTGGCACTGCCCCTCATTCAGTCCACATTTGGCAGGTCAGGATTACCTGTCACTTTTGGTGGGTAAACTTCTTTGTATGTGACAGCCTCACTTGTTTCTTATTTTCAACATATTGTGATTTGGAGGGGCTCATTTAAGTGATGTTTTCTGATTCTGAAAGTATGGTTTTAACTGGACTGCACAAAATAAACAAGTCGGCTTCAAAAGATTCCTGCAGAGAAACCCCAGAACTGAAGACAATCCATCAACAATAAGAAAATGGCATGGCAAACACTTGCTAGTACGAGCTCTTCATCAGCCAGGAAAGGAGGTAAAAACAAGGGCAGTTGGATCAGGTCTGCCAAGAATTTGACCTCCGTAAATAGAAGGTATTGAGAAGATGATTTGAAATGTGCGTTTAAATTCACTATTGTTAATAAGCCTCAACCTAACTATACCTTACTGACCCATGAGATAGCAGGCCAGTGGGAAGCCAAAGCCATCGCAATTAGCAAGATGCTAAAAAGTATTATTGATTTCATTATAATTCATATTTTTGTATGTGTTTTAAAATGTGCGTGTTAGTTCTGCTAGAGATTTCTGTAATGTACATGTTTTAGAAAACAAACATTAAGAAGCATGCCCTAAAACTTTTTACTGGTAAGGGTATATGATAAAAAATTTTGAAGACCAAATGTCCCTTGAGTAGAGGCTTTTCTGGGCTAGACTGAGTCTGTTCCTCAGAAAAGTCTTACATAACTGAAGGTGAATTTCACATGCTTAGTCAAATTCATTATGTTTTAGACAGTTTACATAAACATTGACGAGATTTCTGGAAATTATTAAAGCAAAAGAGAACAAAGTCTAATGGCATTCTCGGATCTGAGTTTTAGACTCTGAGCCTATGACTAACCAGTGTCCCTTTCTCATATTTTGAATTAAGATTCCTAAACAGAAAGATAGTCTATGATGCAGCTGAACTCTCAAACTGAGATTCTGAACTGGTAGGAACTAAAATTAAAAAATGTTTTATTTTGATGTTAGATTAAATATTATAAATACAAATTCTGAGCATACAGGAAATTCCAAATGAATGCCAGGAGGTTTCTGGCACCTAGTCTGTTGCAATGCATATTGGAGGTTTATATCAAGAATAGTCGACAGCAATTTTCCACCGCCCCTGGGACGAGAACAAGAGGAGATCACTATGTGGAATGAAAATGCTCACTTGCAATCATGTAGGCAGTCACTGTCTCCAAGGATGCCAAATGCTTTTAAATAGAAGTCATCTTAGCTGGCAGATGGAAACCCAGCAGACAGTCTCTCTCCTGGACCAAATGCAGGTGCTGTGCGTATCATGGTCACCCTCCTGAAACTATCTTTCCTCCATAACCAACATCTTTCCTATAGTGAGTCAATATTTTAAACTCTGGGCAATATGTGAATTTAGCTTCTTCTACAAAATGTCAAACACTTGGGTAGAAGGAAACAGATAACAGTTACTTTGGAGGGGGTCTATCATGTCCCCAACCCAGCCCTATTCACTTATCACCAGTTGAAACTTTTCAGATGCTTCCTGAACACATTAGTGGACTTGTCTGCAGCCTTCTCACACTGAAATCCACAGTGGAGTTCTCGCCTACTGTTTCAACCTCTGCTCTTGCTCCTGTATTTCCAGTTTCTAGTTTTTGGCACCATTATACATATTCTTGATGAGGCCAAAAACCCAAGGTACAGCCAAGATTTCTTCTCCATCGCTTCTTGCATCTGATGTGAGCAACTGAAGGGATTCTCTTTCCAAACATCCCTTGCATGCGGTATCTTCCCTCTACATTTCTAGAAACACGACCTTAGTCCTGATCTTTGACATTTATCATCTGCACAATTGCCATCCTTTTCTCACAGATTTATCCCCTTTCAGTCCTGATGATCAGTCCCCGATGATCATCACCTGTGTGCCAGACACACGTACAGGCGCTGGGGACACATCAGGGAGCAGTCTCCCTCTCACAGCTTCTACTTTGGTGGTAGATGTAAATGAAAACTAAGTAGACAAACAAGTAAAAGACTAGGTGTTGTGAAATAAGGGAATTGCCTTAGGATGACATGTTAGGGAGAGTCACTTTGAGGTAACAGATAAGCTAAAATCATGCATAAAAAAAGGATCTAGTTACACAGAGAATGGGGTGGAAAAGCATGTCAAACGGAGGGAAGGGGCTGTGCTATTCATTCAAAACCTGCTATGCAAAGACACCGAAGGGAGAACCACCTTGGCCTTAAGGAATCACAGAAGACCACTGTGGCTGGCGGGAGCACAGTAGGAAGAGAGGTGAGCAGAGCAGGGTGAAGGCAGAGAGCCGTCCTTTAGCCAAAGCACACATGGCCTTAGAGGTCAGTCTCCCACGTGACAGTCTGACAGAGAAGGCTGCCATGCCAATCAGAGCACAGCACTCCTCTTAAATGTCTTCCTCCCATAGCTGATGCAATAACATACCAATTTCTTGTGATAATATTCAGGGACCTTCCTGGTCCAGGTGCTGCTTGTGTTTCTGGCCTTGTGTCCTGAAACAAGTCACATCCATGTGCAGTGTCTATGTCCCGGCTGTACCTCCTTCCTCAGGTGATTTGTTTCATGCTTTCTCCTCCAGTGGGAAAAAAGCTCCTTCTGTGTGTGATGACCACTTTTCCATCCTCTCAACTCAACATAAGTTTTAAAGGAAGAGTTAAGATACTGTTTTCTGTTGTTTTGCAGCCAGCTCTATTGAAATCTTGAGAGGCTGTACATCTCCCCCTGCCTTCCATCCTGGGAGCTTTTGAAGATATCAGAGTCTGGCCTTCTGTGTGCTGTAGTTGTGGGGCCAGACAGAGCTGGCACTCAATACATGGTGAAGGCAGGAAGGCAGTTAGTTTTATGTAAATGGACTGGAACAGGATACATGGCATTCTTCTGATTCTATTTAGTTTACAATATAATCTGTATTTTTAAAAATAAAATTAAATCCCACAAGGTAACAAAGCTGAAATCTTAGCAAGATTGAAATGTCACTGTCTTTTAGAAAACTATCATGTCTGATGGTCTCTAAACTGCTTATAGGTACTTTTAGCCCCACCAAAGGAATAGTATACTTTCGAATAATTGAGTACTTTGTTTTGTTTTCAAACCTGTGCAGTCCTATTTCTTTGTATATCTCATCTATTCCTTTGTTCATTGATCCAAAAAATATTTATTGTGTGCTTATGATGCATGTGCTGGCATAGAGTGATGGAAATAACATTTTAGCAAAGAAAATGGTAGCAATAGATGCATAATGTGAAGGAGAGACAAATGATTTGGAGAAAATGATAAACAGATAAGAATTTCTTTTTTAGCCATGAGAAAGGAATATTTTCTTCTCTAAGTGAATACCCCATCTTTCTGGTTTCTACTTCAGCTTCTTGTGAGTTTGGAAAGTGCCAGTTTAATGCCTCTGGTCTTCGTGCATTGACAAGGATGAGTACATGACCAAAAAGCTGAAGAACAGCCTCTGAACTGCGGTCATTTCACCAGATCTGATCTGCTGCAAGACCTTGCCTGGCTGCCAGCTGGTCTCCCCCAATCACATTTCACTGTAGCTCCCTTCTCCCCCCCCACACACATTAAAATAAACCTTTTAGGACAACATCAGCACAGGGAGTCCTTTCAGCCGGGATGACAACACAAGGTCAAGTGCATTCCATTCACCGCCAGACAAGGATTCAGAGTGAAATATAACTGACACGGCCTAGGCTCCTCATGACCTTCAGATGCCAGTGTCAGTCAATGATTCTAAAGGAAAACGGAGCTCCGGTTAGAGTGCCGTGTTCATCTGGAATGCATTACTACATTGAGAAATGGAAGGGACATGATTTTTTTAGAATTTAGAAACCAACTCTGGTGGATCACAGAGGTTCCTGAGGAAGGAAAAAGAACTGAAATAGTTCCCATGAAGCCTAGACGTCTCTGATACTGTAACTAGCATTCACAGTGCTGAAATGGAAGTTCACTTCTGCATCCTGGAAGCATGTTCTTGACTAGACTAGAATATTAGAAAAAGTTTCAGAGAACTAATCTCTTACTCAACTTATAATGAGCATTCAGTTCCATAAGGCAGGAACACCACCAGAAGAAAGTTTATGGTCCTGAGCTAGCAACTGGACTATCATGTGGCTGGAACAACTCTTACCCACATGGGAACTTGACATGTTGCAAGCAGGACACACTTAAGCAGAACAAAGTCTGAGACGATGTGGATGCAGAAAACTCACACCCATGGTGGGACGTATTGTGGTGATGAAATCAAGCACACCTGGGTCTCAGCAGGCTCGTGGAAAGCATTATTGTTCAGGACCAGACTCTTCTACTATTCCCAAAGACAGGGATCTAATTTCAATGACTAAAAGTTTAGTCCCTTACCAAAAGATCACAAACTGTGCCGCACAGATTTGTTTTGCTTTTCCATTTTTTTTGTTTGCCTTAGCATCACTACCTTCTGATCTGACTTTATCAGAAACTCAATTTTTCCAGAAGATCTATCTAACGTTAGATTCTTCTAAAATTACTGAGGAATCCCATTCTAATTTTGGTGACAGGCCTTTTAAAACATTCTCCACTCCAAGCTCAAATCAATTATGGCAACACTGAGGTTTAATATTCACACTATGTTTTTTCAGTTCCACTATTTAACTTAAATATTAAAAATAGCTTAGTTGACTTCTCTGTCATTCAACTTAGGATATTTTTAGTTTTTATGTAATTTTAAATTTTGCAATACAGCAAAATTTTAATCCCCTCTCAAAGTTCCTTTTAAAGGAAAAGTAGTATGTGAAAGCATCTTAAATGTCTAGTAGGCTAGAACCTATGGGAGTCATTGCCAAACAGCAGAGGGAAATAACTCTGAGCAACATGAACTGAGACACAGAGAGAAACGCGACTTTACTCATAAACCCAGGCTAAAACCTACTGAAACCATCTAAGAGATTGTATTACCACTCAGAAAATATTATAAGTGACATATCAAAATAAAGATTTACATTTGATTGACTTCTGAGAAAGGAGAGCATTGTTTTCATGCAAGATGCAGATTTCAGATGCTAGCTTTTGGTCTACTTTTCTCAACCCTCAGAAAAGTATATACACAAAATTTCTTCTCTATAAATGCCTTTTATTTAAAACTGAGCCAAAGATAACCAAGTAGAAATAATGTCATTTGAAAAAGAAAAGGCTGAGCAACTATGACATAACCAAATGGTTGAAGGGAAGTGTTTCTCCACAGACATAGTCCGGCTAATAAAAAAGAAATGATCTAATTAGTAGATCATTATTTTTCAAGCTACTAAGGAAATAATGAATCTAGGCAATGATCATTAGTGCCCACTACCATCATAGATATCCAGATATGATCTACTTCTTTAAGGAATATACAATGGCATCTATGAGGCATTCTAGCCCCACTCAGAGTAGGTCTCTAGATCAAACTATCAATTTATATGCAACAGGGGACAGAGGTACATGATAAATAAAAGAATGGCCATGCAAACAGCAAAATTTATTAATAAAATGTAGGAAACGCCATAGGACAAGGGATCTGGCTTCTTCAAGAAATAAATTACAAAGAGGGAAAAAAGGAGGAAAGAAATCTCTAGATTAAAAGAAACTCGAGAGCAAAGACTGCGTGGAATTTGTTTAGGTCCTAATTCAAACTAACTATAAATGAACAAATAAATTATTGAGCCTACAGATAATCGTGGAAATCAGAACTACATATGTGATGATATTGAGAAAATGTTGTTAACGTTTTAAAAGGCATATTAGTGACACTGGAGTTGTTTGAAAAAGTATTCTTACATTTTAGCAATTAGTAATAATGCTTGTTAACAAACGATTTATAAAATGTCTAAGATTTGCTTCACAATGATGTAGTTGGTAGGAGGAGGGTGCTTTAGATGAAATTAGACTGAGCGGACAGTTGTGTAGCTGGATATTGGGTACATGAGAATCATCATAACATTCTAATTTTGTATATGTATGAAATTTTTCACAATAAGATGTTTTAAAAATTAAAAACTTTAAAAAAAAACCATAGAAAGAACTTACCCTGTTGGATATCCTTCATTTCTAAATGTAAACTAGATATCAAGATTCCCACAGTTTGAGATCGCTTTCCATCCAATAACTTGATGATCTGGAATTGAAAAATAAATAATAAATAAATATAAGCCCAAACATGTGATCTTTCAGAAAGCATACCAAAAGTATTAAGATTTTTTAGATACACTGATGAATTAAACTGATGCTACATGCACTCTAAATAATACTTAAGAAAAAGTTACTTATCAGGCAGTGCCCGTAGCTCAATGGATAGGGTGCCGGCCACATACACCGAGGTTAGAGATTCGAACCCATCCCGGCCAGCTAAAACAACAATGACAGCTGCAACAAAAGAAATAGGTGGGTGTTGTGGTGGGCACCTGTAGTCCCAACTACTTGGGAGGCTGAGGCAAGAGAAGTGCTTAAGCCCAGGAGTTTGAGGTTGCTGTAAGCTATGACACCATGGCACTCTACTGAGCGTGACATAGTGAGACTGTGTCTCCAAAAAAAAATTATAGATATTTTACAAAATTAATACCACACAAAATTCCATCAGCCTAATATGAACACTAAAATCTTAATAATATTTTACTCTTTTTATTCAAATACATGTTAACAAGGTTGTAATGACAACATGATGTGCAATAACATATCCAACTCTTTCATTTAGCTTTGGAATAGTTTCATGTTGCTACTGATGAAGTCACTTCACAGTCTCCAATCTTTTCAGTAATGTCATCTACTGGGGTGATTTAGGGGAAAAAATCCTTCTGACCTTAGTCAACCATTTACCAGTGATATGGCCTTGGAAAACGGACAACCTATAGGAATTAGACCTCATGAGGACCTCTTTATCATGGAGCAGAGCTGACTATATTTAGTTTAAGCATTTATTTTAGAAATAAAATGACAATATATGCAAAGCATCCAATATTTTTCTTTACCTATATTTATCATTTAAATAAAATTCCCGTTTGAGAGGTTGCTTCTTGTTTGTCTTGTTATTACCAATAACATAATGCTTTGTACACAAAGCTTTAAGTCATTTAAAGTCTTTTTATGATGTGTACACATATCAAAACATTTACAGCCTTTTTAGAAACTTCATATACTTCACTGTCAATATTTCAACCTTTATGAATATCTCATGGAGAGGTCTACATAGTTTTGCGTTTCTCTGAACCTAGTAAGCTAAATCAGCTCCCAATAACATATCTCACAGTGGCCACTAAGGGCCACTGCAGTAGGGAGACAAAATTTTATAGGATGTACACACAAAACATCACTAACTCTTATAAATATTTTTAATGGACTTTTCTGGATAAAATATGAACTAAACTAAACAGCAATTCCTTTCCCAACTAGGCACTTAAATACTTGTCAAAATATAATGCAGGCAAGACTTCACAGTAACTAACATCTACGTTTACCTTTGTACTACACTAGCTGGTTGAATAATAAGAGATAACAAAAGACTGTTCCAAGTAAAATTATCTAATAGTCTATGTTGTCTAACTACCTATTGATTGATTGATCCTGAGTCAATTATTGCCATCCCCTGTTGTCTTTCCCTGTTCTAAATGGCCACTTCCATATAAGACTTCAAATATAGTAAATATTAAGCTTTAACCAAGGTATAAGGAAAACCTGATTTTGCAATGTTTAAATCATTTCAATATTTGCCTTAGAGAAAGATTTTGGGGGATACAGAATATCTGGAGTTTTACAGACAAAAACAGAAGGTACTTGGTATCACATATTTTTTATATGATAGTAAAAGCAAAAGAGAAGAAACACAATCAAATATCTTCATTAAAAATGCTATTTCTGGCTTTTTTTTTTTTTTAGATACAGAACCCAAATTTAAAGTCAAATGATTTTTTTTTTTTGAGACACAGTCTCAAGCTGTGACCCTGGATAAAGTGCCATGGCGTCATAGCTCACAGCAACCTCCAGCTCAGGCTCAAGCAATTCTCTTACTTCAGTTTTTCTATTTTTAGTAGAGACGGAGTTTTGCATTTTGCTTAGGCTGGTCTTGAACTCATGAGCTCAAGCAATCCACCCTCCTCGGTCTCCCAGAGTGCTAGGATTACAAGCGTGAGCCACCATGCCTGGCCTAAAGTCAAATGTTTTTTAAAAGTCCAACAAAAAATTAAGAAAGTCCAAATTAACTTTATGCAAATATGCAGTCATATAGTCATTCATTAAAAAAAAAAAAAATTTGCTGTGCATCTGTTACATGCCTGGCATTGATCTGGACTCTGGGGATACAGAGATGACTGTGACAAATCAAGTCCCAAGAAGTTTGTAGCCCAGTGATTTAAAAAAAGAAAAAATCTCTCTGGTAAAAATGTTGTAAAGAGTCAAAATCATCACCTAAACTGGAGAGAAAATGCAAAAGAAGAAAGGCTTTGGGAATTGGCCAGATTTATTCGTAGGTGTCCAAGATAGTAGTGACTGATACAGTCATGACCATGGCAATGGCAATGTCAATGTCAAGTAGACAAGCACAGGTATTAAATGTATGACCAGATCACAACTGGGTTGCAAGCATTTCTTCAATGAACATGTTAAAGATTACCTGTAACATATTCTCCCTATAAGAAGGACAATGTTCAAATGCAAGTTTTTTCTAGTTCCATCAGGTATAGATTAGGCTGAGACCTTTTTTAAATACAGGTGTTCATTTCTATAAACATACTCTTAGTCCTGCTTGGGCTACATCCGTAAATTTTGGTAAGTTATGTGTTTTTGTCTTAAGATGTTTTCCAATTTTTTTTTTTGGTTTCTTCTTTGACCCATTGGTTGTTTAAAAGTGTGTTGTTTAATTTCCACATATTTGTAAAGTTTCCAGTTTTGTTTTTGCTATTATTTCTAGTTTTATTCCATTGAGGTCAAAAAAGATACTTGGTATAATTGCAATCTTTCTTAATTTGTAAAGAAAGATTTGTTTTGTGATCCAACCTGTGATCTTTCCTAAAGAATGTTCCATGAGCACTTGAGAAGAAAGCATAATCTATTCTTATTAGTGGAATGTTCTCTATATGTCTATTGTGTCCATTTGATCCATACGTTGGTCAAGTCCCCTGTGTCTTCATTGTTCTTCTGTCTTACTATATCAATTGTTGAAAGTAGAGCATTGAAATCTCCCATCACTCTTGCTGTCTCTTTCTTCAGTTCTGGCAAGCTTTGCTTCATATATTTGGTTTGGATGTTGTGTGCATACATATATACTTATAATTGTTATATCTCCCAGGGGAAGTGAACTTTTTATCATTATATAATGTCCTTCTTTGTCTTTTGTTATTATTTTTGAACTAAGGTCTAATTTGTTCAATAGAATTTGGCCACTTTGCTCTCTCTCTTTTTTCTTCCTTGGTTTAGCTAAGGTTTTGTCAAATTTTTTGACCTTTAAAAAAAAAAAAAAAAGAACTTTTGGAATATCCTTTTTCACTTTCAGCCTATGTGTGTCCTTATATCTTATTTTTCAAGCCATTCAGCCATTCTGTGTCTTTTGATTAAGTTTTGTCCATTTATATTTAAAGTAATTGTCAACAAGGAAGGACTTTCTCTCTCCCTGGGGAGAGGCCAGGAGTTGGGAGTGTGCTCTTATTCACTCTGCACTGAGCCAGAGTGATGGGAAATGGCAAATGAGTACACGCTAACTCAAACCATCATCTTTGTTCACAATGCCCCCCAACCTGGTATTTTTTCTAATTGGCAATTATATTTAGACACTATAAACACCAGTCCATTAGGTGCCTCTTAGAAAATCTGAATATTAGGTTTCTGTATTGTGCCAAGGGAGGGGCTCTGGCGAGTGAGTGCCACACATTTTCTTACCAGCTTCTATGTCAAACACTGGTTTCACACTCACCTAGGGTACAGGGGACTCTTAACTGATTTCTGGATTTCTCACAAATGGATTTGGTCCATGTATTATAGAATTCATTTCTCCATAGGGAAAAGAGGGTCTGATACTTCCTATTCTGCCACCTTGATTATGTCAATACTGCCCCACCTTAGTTTCTGAAAAGTAGATGCTATCTCATTCATGGAGAGAGAGAAACTAAAAGTGACTGGGTCCTACCAGACATGTTCCCAATCACCTGGTTGTTCACATGGCCATAGGGGTCACAACAATAAGAGCAGAATGATCTGAGTCTGAGTCAGGCTTCACTGGAAGGGGGCTGACTTCTCCCTCAGAACTGGAGGGCAATACCAAATAAATCACAGGCAAAGAAATATGAATGAAGAAATAAAAAAAGAAAGAAAAAATATAAGTTTTAAACATCTTAAGTCTAGATATGAAAAACAACTCAAAGAAAACAAATGGAGGACAATAACACATCATAAACAGACCAAGGGAGGGTTCATTCTAACCTAAGACTTTGGTTATATTCAGGTATTTCTGAAATTGGTCAAAGGTTGGGCCAAGCAGGCTGTAAGGAAAAAGTGTGGGACCTAGGGAGAAGGAAGAAAAAGGAAACTTGAAGACTAAAAGACAGAAAAAGGAACAGATGCTTGGGAAACTCTCTGGCTATAGCTTACAAGATTCTGCCCAAGTCTTAATCAACCTGGTCACGGAAACACAGGCTAGAATAGGCATGGAAGGGTTCCTTCACTGCATACAACATTAGTCAAATGACTCCCATTTGCCAGATATGGAGCTAGGAATCAGAAAGTTCTGCCTCTGGAAAGTTGTTAAGTTCACAGAAATACCTGTCCTGCTGTCTTTAAATAAATTTAAATTTATTATTTTAAATTACAAAATCCATAGATGCTTAAATTTCAGAATGAAAGCTATATATCATAGAATGTAAAAGTCTAAAAATACTCTCTCATCCTTAATTCCACTCCCCAATTAACATCTCTAGGTGTGGACATTGTCTTCTTTTAAACCTAAACACGTTATGCATATCCACAGTGCAAGAAATACATTACTGACATCTCCCATGTCACCATAGACAGTTACTTCTAAATATGTGTAATAATCTAAGTATTTCCCTACTGAAAGACATTTAGAAATTTTCTCAAACTTGGCAATTAGGAATGATGCAATGAAGAACTGTGCAGACATATCCTTAATCGTGAGTTTGTATTTCTATGGCATAGAAGTCACTGAAATAATATGCCCATTTTAAAATTTGATGAACACTACCAAAATGTTTGTAATAGGTGGTATCAATTTACAATCTTCCCAAGTATTTGAGAGTGACTGTTTTCCTGTTCTCACCCCCATTTTAAAAATGTTGGTGAACAAATAAGTAGTTTATTGTATTTTATTTTACATTTTAAATCATTTAATAGCAAGGTTAAAGATTTGGTTTATTGGCCACATCTTCTTATAAATTGTCTTTGCATCCTTTTTGCTACACTTTTCAATTACTAGTGGCTGGTACAGCACAAAGAAATTTAAGTAACGGCATAGCTGAATAGGAGGAAGAAAGACTTAACAGAGAATGCTGCGGACAAAAGGTATTTTCTAAGGGAAGAAGCAGAAGAGAACTACCTTTTACTGCACCCGACTAAGCAGGAGGTATTGAGTTTCTCTGCCCATTAGCTAATCAAAACAGACAGTTGTGAATCGGAGGCAGTGAGCACCACAATATTGTAAACTGTTATTCCTTTAGTGGCCCCCTGTGGACTTCCAGAGGGATAACAATACTTCATGCTCCAGAGTCCTGCAGAGTAAGTGTAGCTATCTCACTGCTGAGCATTAAAGCAAGGGGCACAGAAATGAGACACTTTGTTCTGCTAACCCAATTGTCATTTATGTTCATGATCAAACCACGCAACTTCCTTACCCAGATATATGCCCATTATCTGAGGAATTTACCTTTAGAGTAGAGTAGCTAGGACGAAAGCATTGGGGAAGAAAAAAAGGCTAAAATGAAGAAAACTGATAAAGAGAACAAACATGGGAAAGAAAGGAGAACAAAGACTTAGAACAATAAAATAATTTCAAGAGATGCTTGATTAGTTATCTACCAATAATTATTATTTTTCACAATCATTTCGTGGAATATTTTATAATTTCTTAGAACTGTTACATTTCAAATAACCAGAATTCAATTTATGTAGAACTTTTTAGTAACCGATGGTTTCCCTAGTTTTTCCTTCATTGCATTATCAGTAAACTAACTTATAAACAGATAAGGCAAATTATGAAAATTCCTCTCAGAGGAGAAAGATTATATGTCAAGAAGATAAACCGATATTGAATATTTCTTCTCCCAAATCCACTGGCTTCTCTAATATATACTGGATTTGACAGAAATGAAACTCAATTGATAACATCTCTCATATTTCCATATTTATTTACTGAACTTTTTGGACCAGTGATCATAATGACTATCTTGAAAAAAATTTTAGAATGCTAATATGCCCCTGATTGTCGGGCATTTAATATTCTGCTCTTTTTAGATTAGGAATTTTAATATATATTTAAAATAATCACAGAATTTCAAATACAAAAGTTATATCAAACTGATCATTAACTGAAAAATGTAATTAATAACACCAACTCATTCTTTAAGCATTCTGTTTGTTATTAGCATTCTGTGCTGCTTAACAACTTTTCCAAGTTGTCTGGCCTAAACTGATGGTTGCTAGCAATACAACAATCTAAGTAGAAATACAAAAACTCAAAACCATAGCCATAAATACATTCATCTTTCCTGCTGACTTAACTTTTGCTTGCTTAGCATTCACGAATAGCCTCTTGGCCAGCTGTGGAGTGTGACTGGCATCAAGATCTGGAGGACTAGTTGAGAGAAAACTGAGGAGACCAGCCTTCTATTTGTAGGCCGGCCCTCACTCATCACTGCACTAGTGATGAAAAGCAGTGAGTCAGATGCAATAGTCCTCACAATTATACAAACTCCTGTATCTATTCCTGTCCAATGGGAGTTCAAATACCAGTTTAAAGGTATTTAAACATAAATAACTGATACAACGGAGCTATTTATAGGCATTAGAAACCTAAACAGTTTCTAATTGTTCTCAAGTATATGATCCATGGAAGTGCTAAGACTCTGATTTAAGGAGAGGCTTTTGAATCAGATGGCCTTTTGGCAGTCTTTCTCCAAGTAACCCAAAAACATTCCCCAAAGAGTGTTATAGTCAGTGTCTTTTTTTTTCTGAAACTAAAGTCTAGGTCTCACTTTCAGAAAACCTTCCCATGAAAGAAAATTGAAAGATAAGCACTGCAGACATAACTTATGTCTGGGCTTTCCACATGGAAAGGGCTCTTTCCATTCTGCATGACCTCGGAGGAAGGTTCTCCTGGGCATCAAGTGCAACCTGCCGTGGGGCTTTGACACTGCAGAAGACTGGGAGGCCGGCCTACCACATCTGACTGTTGGACCCTGGTATTAGTACACAGCCTCATCATACAAATGTCAAATTTTTCCATGTTTACATGGAGCCTGAAGGCAGAACTTATACTTTAAGCTCCCCCATGTGATTTCATTCCATGTAGGTTCTTGAGAAAAAGTGCCTATTCCAGACTGTTCAGGGAAAATATTTCAGAAAACATTTACTGGAGAGTATAAACTATTTGTAAAAATTGGGTACCCAACACTCTGGTTAAAATGGATTTTGGAATCACTTAACCTTTAGCACTTAAGAAATTTACAAATTTTGCCTAATTTGTGCATCTGCCTTTGGATTGGCTCAGAAGTCCACATGTTTGAGCATCATGCTTACTTTAGAAGAAAGAATGTTCACACTTTGAGAAATTATCAACATTACATCCATACAAAACACAACATTTATAGCCATCTTATATCATCACACAGAACAGTTCTACTTCAGCTAATGGTAAATATAAACTAAACTTTTCATACTATTCTTGGTCTATGAACCTTTGCAATATTCTTTTCATTCTTCTTTATCCTCATGAACATAATTATTTGATTTGTATTAATAATCCTCAATGCCATTTTCTAATATTAAGTAACTTTTAGCACTAAACTGTTTTACTTGATGTCTGACTTAATTTCCTCATGCTCCTCTTTTGAACACTCTTTTTTTACTCTTAGGGAAGGCAGGAAACAGCTGGTCACCATCCCCTATACTAAGTTGCTTCATACATCTCAAAACCATCATTTTTTAACAAGAGATGCTTTATAGCAAATCCTTAAGAATCAGTTTTTGAGGAATGTTAGTGAGCCCTCAGCTTATCTAGGTGCTGTCTGGAATCAGCTGAACTTGGCAGCACATGGTCTTTGCCTAGGTATAATTACAGTCTGGAGGAGAATGCAATTTGTGCAACATTCCACTGACCTACAAGCTGACCTTGTACAGGGGCAAATTCACAGGTTGCATTAAACCCTATCAGACATGGCTAGTTTAAGGCAAAGCCTTTCCAGACCCTTGCCACATGCCAGGATTAGAGCATGCCACACACACACACACAAACACACACACACCATTACATTGCCTACGGAACTCTTGTAATGTGTCCCCAGGGGGAAAAGGTGGGCCCACACCTCACTGTCTAAACCTGTACCTTGAGCCAGTATATACAAATTATTATTATTCACATAAGTGGCTTTAAAAAAAAAAACTTGCCTCTTTGAATAAGAATTAAGATTAAAAATGGGAAGACAGATTTACTACACTGGAAAAACCACACCCTGACCACTCAGCTAGAAAAGACTTGCCAGACAGACTGAGAAAGAATTCTGGCCAGGCGCGATGGGATTTGCACTTCTACAGAAAAGCTATATACTATATGTCTTCAGCATGCTGCATGAGCTTGGCAGACAGGGCCAAAGTAAAAATAAAAATAAATGGTGCACTGAATAGACCACAAACGCTGGAAGTATTCTCAGCCGAGTGAGTTTGGCATAGCTACAAAATTAAGAGACTCACAGAAGCCTTTTTCTATGGAGCTTTCCCTGTCTGAAATAAAGACGATTAATTTCTACATGTACAGCTTTGCGAGATACAGAACTTATTCCAGCCCATGCCAAATCAATCAGATATTCTATTCTTTGGTTTAGTTCTCACACTGGAACTTTCTCAGTGTTAGTCACAGGATTTTCATCTCCAGCAAAGATGTCTTATCATAGAATATGGAGAAAGGGCTCCATGTCTATTTAAATACAGCCACATGTTTATCACCAATGAACATCTTCAGGCTGCTTCAGGCAAATAAGTGCATGTGAAAGTTGCTATTGCTACCTTTCCTGCCTGAATCACTCCTCCTGTCCCACCAAAAACAAGCAAGTAAATGTAGAATCCACATATGTGGGTACACAATTACTTTCACGACAATGATATGCAGCTTAAAAATCCCAAATCCCAAACACCAAAATTCCAAAATATGAAATGCTCCAAAATGCAAAACTTTTTGCACAGCGATATGGTCAAAGGATTTTGGGTTTTTGAATCTGAGATGCTCAACTGGAAAATTTGAAATGGGAAATGTTTATGGCCCCAAGCACTTTAGATAAGGGACACTTAGCCTATATATTAAATATCTAAGTGTGGCATGCTTTCAATTAAATAGAATCCATGGGTATGTGACTGGCCCTTTCTCAGCAAGACTGAACAATGCACGCGCACACAGAATTGTGGGAGAAGGCCGCTGACACCATTCTATTCCAGCTATTGTGGCACCATCCCTGCTGTTTCTAATATGGCAGAGACAGGTAAGTAATGGCCCCCCACAGCCAATGTCAGGAGGAAGTGCTCGCCGGAGGAAGGCCAGGACTGAGTTGGCAGCCATCTGGCTTTCTCTCCTCAGGGAGAATGAGCGCTTCCTTGGAAACATGCAATCGTTTCTTGGTGAGTGCCCAGGAAAAGAAATGCTGACTCAGGCTCCTCCCTTGTCCCCTTCTCCTGTGCTCCAGCCCTCACCCTCCCCACCCCTCTCTGGCATCACACTCAGAGGAGCTGGTTGGCTGGCGCCGTGGTGCCATATTATAAATGTCATCGGACTTGGTGCAAACAAGCCCTGGCTGCTGATGGCCAGCGTGGCCTGGAATGCTTCAGGGTAGAGGCCTCTGTCAACTGGCCTGATAATGCCATTAAAATAAGCTTTCCACACACAGTCTGATAATCTGTCCCATTAAATATTTCAAGGAAAACTATGCTTCACTGTTCCGTCAAACTGTTAGATCTGAATCTCTTCCATGGCCTTATTTTTAGGGACACATAAAATTGCTCAGATGAAGTTTACTTTAAGGATTTAGGCTCTTCACCAAGAAATGTGAAAAGGCAGATTGTCACCCTGTCCTGAGTCTGAGAACATATTTGGCACCCCATCCTTGTACTGATGAGACAGAAAAACCTTTTTATTGACTTTCAGGCTGATGAATGCAAAGGCAGTGGAGGCCACAGCAGGTGAAGGCTCCGGCTGGGTGTGGGGTATGGACTAGGCCAGTGCTCAGGAGGTACTTATGGTTTTGGAGCTTTTGATTTATGTAGAAAACCCCAAAGCAAAATCCCATGTATTTTTCTCATTCCTCATGGAGTCTTGGGAGAGAAAATGCCCAGGAAATATCCACGCATTCATTGCCATACAGAGCCGAAGCTACCAAAGCCTGGCCATGCCGACAGAAATTCTAGACTCTAGAACAATGAGACAATAAATTTCTGTTGTTGTAAGTCACCAGTTTGTGATAGTTTGTTAAATCAGCCCTAAGAAACTAGTGTTTGATATTTTTATATTTTTAATTACTCTCTCAGGTGATTCTTATGTTGCTGGTCCGTGGGCCACATTCTGAGTGGTGAAGTGACGGCAGTGAATATTTATTTTGTTTGCTATCAACTGGAAATGTAGTATAGTGCTTAATATATATGCATGTAGGTTTATATAATTCCCAGCTAACCAGCTGGAAATGTGTCCCTTTTTCTGTCAATTGCCACGGATTCCTCTACTAGAGCTATGCACTCAGTCAATAAGGATCACAAATAGCTTTCTCATCTAAGGCCAATCCCAAGTACACAGTCATATTGCTCTCCTAAAACCTCAAACAATCAAGTTTGTATGACCTTTGGACTTCCTGTCTTATCTATATAATTTCTCATCTAATAAAACCTTCAACCTAGTCTGAAACTAGTATATCCTTGGTGGGTCAAACAGGGCTTTTTCTTCTCCAAAACTCAGAGTGTTAGGCTTTTGAAAAGAACACATGCTAATAATTACTCCAAGCTGGTTAGAGATAATGGGCAACAGAAAAGTTATTATCTTCAATGTCATCGTACGTCTTTGATATGATAATCATTGCATTCAAGATATCAGAAATGATGGATGGCCTTTGATTTAGACTGTATCCATGATGCAAATTACCTGGCTCTTTCCCACTCCCGCTTGGAAGGTGAAAAGCTAAGAACAGTGAGTTCTCCTAGCTTCAGGGCCTTGAGTCACTGGATGGCAACATCTGAGGCAGAAATCAAAGGGAAACACTTTCTCCTGTAAAGACACCTACGGCAACTTTCCATTTTCCTTTTGCAGGCATACTTCACCTAGAACAGCCTCTCCCATAGTCTTAATTTCCACCACTGCCATAATGGACACTGTTTACACAATGCAAGTCACTCTATTGTGTTAGTGTTCTAGCAACTATTAATACAAATATCACACTGCTTTTGGGGGGCTGAGTTCTCTCCATAAACATAGAATGAAGATTCTAGAAAATGGTCGTTGAAAAAGAAAGAGAAAATAGTACTGTATTTTAGTACTTATTTTAGAATTGCTGTAGGACTGTTAGGACTTGCAGTGCATATCCAAGCACATTCCCCCAGTAATTAGCCTTGTCCTCCTCCTTACTCTCACAGCACATGCTACCATCTATTCTTCAGTCTTCCATGGAGAGCAGGGGTGTCCAAACTGTGGACTGTGCCCTGCATCCTGATTTTATGAAAAAAAATTTTTTTTTGCTTATCTGTAGTGTTGGATATCACAAAAAGGATGCATACTTATCAGCTTTCCTTAGTGTCTGTATATTTAATGTGTGGCCCAAAACAACACTTAATCTTCCAATGGGCAGCAGAGGAAAAAAGAAAAGGTTGAACACCTCTGATAGAGTAATATAGGGATCCAAGATATCTACATACCACCACCCCAAAAGAGTGAGCACCTACATCCATCTTGACTGGAATCAAATACTCGTGCCCTCAGGTTCTATCAGATGGACAAGAGAATAGCAAACACCACAAGGGATTTGCCCAGAGACACCAAAGGTCTGACTACTGGTCCTGTGTCTTTTCCCTTGAAATAACTCCTCCAGCAAAGATGCACCTCCCTAATTAGTCACATTGTAACAAGTTACCTACTCGAGTTTTAGGATAGTAGAGCCAAAGCCTTTCCACTGTCTTTCCCCTACAAAATCAGCCTAGAATTATGAGACTGAGGATCTGAGATGCAAAATCTGTCTTCAGTCCAACTAATAGACCCCTTCCATTTTTAAGACAGAAAGTGTGAAGTTAGAGGTAATTGGAGATGTGGTGAATTCCTTGGCATAGTGGTGGGGGGCAGAACACTGGACGTGTGTGGACAAGAGGCACTGCATACTAGGAAAGGTACAGGTAGGTAAGAAGCTAAAAATAAAGCACTGGTTTCAAAGTTAGCACACGGAGCAATGAGGTGCCCAGGGTATAATCCCACCTATCATGATCAGGAAGAACAGTTTCTAGAGAAATTAAACCAGACTTTAGAATCAGGGACATCAGGCAAAGCCGAGGATGAGTTTAGGTCTCATGTTGGAAATGGGGTGGTTATCACTATTCTGCGTCCTTCTGCCTGGGCTTCTCTGCCAGGATGCTAGCAGTCAGGCTAACACCCACACTCTAGAGTATGCATGTAGCAGAGAGACAGCTCAGGGCACTGATCATTGGTGCCTCTCTGGGGCAAGGTGGGAGTGGGCTGGTGGAGCAACCAGGAACTCTTTGTTAAACTTTGAAAAGCTGGGAAACATCATGCAAAGAGTAGCACACATACACTATACCCAGTGTGAACGGCAGTGATTTTCCACTGGTGTGCCATGAGAGGATCCTAGGTGGGCTGTGAAAACATGTCAAATTTGTACTCTTTCTTTTGATCAACATAATTTAAGTGTGCTATGGAAGGTTAACTATAGGTCAAGTGTGCCATGAGATAAAATAGGCTGAAATACACTGGTTCAAAAGTCAACAATAAACATGTACTCACATCCAAATCAAGAAATTGAGAACTAACCCAGCTACTTATTGTCATTTGATCTTCAACAAGCCTATCAAAAGTATTCAGCGGGGGAAAGACTCCATATTTAACAAATGGTGTTGGGTGAACTGGCTGGCGACCTGTAGAAGACTGAAACTGGACTCACACCTTTCACCATTAACAAAGATTGATTCTCACTGGATCAAAGATTTAAACTTAAGACATGAAACTATAAAAATACTAGAAGAGAGTGCAGGGAAAACACTTGAAGAAATTGGCCTGGGAGAATATTTTATAAGGAGGACCCCTTGGACAATTGAAGCAACACTAAAAATACATTACTGGGATCTAATCAAACGAAAAAGCTTTTGCACAGCCAAGAGGACAGTAAGTAAAGCAAACAGACAACCTTCAGAATGGGAGAAGATTTTTGCAGGTTATGCTTCTGACAAAGGTCTGGTAACTAGAATCTACAGAGAACTAAAACTAATCAATAAGAAAAGAATAAATAACCCCATTTCTTTCTTTTTTTTTTTTTTTTTGCAGTCTTTGGCCAGGGCTGGGTTTGAACCCACCACCTTCAGCATATGGGGCCAGTGCCCTACT
>CAUYRH010108151.1:0-17940 GCA_963574655.1 Perodicticus potto
TTTTTTTTTTTTTTTTGAGACAGAGCCTCAAGTCGTCACCCTGGGTAGAGTACCGTGGCATCACAGCTCACAGCAACCTGCAATTCCTGGGCTTAAGCGAGTCTCCTGCCTCCGCCTTCCAAGTAGCTGGGACTACAGGCGCCCGCCACAACGCCCGGCCATTTTTTGGTTGCCGTCATTGTTTGGTGGGCCCGGGCTGGATTTGAACCCGCCAGCTCAGGTGTACGTGGCTGGCGCCTTAGCCCATTGAGCCACAGGCGCCGAGCCAAGGTCAATACAAATTTATACTCTATTTTTTATAAAGAATATTGTCTGTGTTTCATTGCTGAATATAAGTTTGCAGGATGACATCATATTCTTCTTTGACAAATCAAGGTCATTCAAAAACCTCTGAAAGCCATTCGTGGTTGCTTGTGTCTGTAATCCCAGCTACTGGGAAGGGTAGAGTGGGAAGATTGCTTGAGGCCAGGAGTTTAAGGCTGCAGGGAGCAATGACCACGCACTGCACTTTACCCTGGGCAGCAGAGTGACACCTGCTTTAAAATAAATAGAAATTATTTTTAAAAGCCTCCGTGATCAGGCCCCAATTACTTTCCTAGCAGTATGTCCCATAATGTCCTCTTTTACCCATCCCTCACACACCTCATACTCCAGCCATGTTAGATGACTTCACCTTCTCTGTTTTCTTGTGTCTGTTATTCTTGTTCTCAAGCTATTCCATCTACCTGAGGCGGAGATTGTTGAATTTAATAAAGAAAAATTAGAAGGCCCAGTTAAATTTGAATTTCACATAAACAATGATTATAAATTTTTAGTTTATATCCCAAATAATGGATGTGATGTACTTATAAAAATTTTTTTCATTGTTTATCTGAAATTTAACTGAAAGCCCTAGGGTTTATCTGGCAATTCTAATCTAAGGAAACCCTTTAAGAGATGGCTTTTCTCCCAGAAAGCCTTCCCCAGTGCCCTCCTTCCATCCTACTGCCAAGCACAGGACTTTGCTAGAACTTTTAATAAAATAAGTAAACACCCTAACATTTGGTGATATCTGTGTCTTCCTACTAGATTGTAACAGAAACACTTTGTCTTATTCCTCAAGTTCAAGGATTTAGCATTTGCACTTGGGTGAAGGAGTGGGACGTGTTGCTTTATTTATTTATTTTTCTTGAGATAGAGTCTCACTTTGTCTGCCTGGATAGAGTGCCATGGTATCATAGCTCATAGCAACCTCAAACTCTTGGGCTCAAGCTATTCTCTTATCTCAGCCTCCCAAGTAGCTGGGACTACAGGTGCCCACTACAACGCCCGGCTATTTTTTAGAGACAAAGAAAGGGGTCTCACACTTGGTCAGGCTGGTCTCAAACCTGTGACTTAGGCAATCCACTTATCTCAGCCTCCCAAGTGCTGGGATTATGGGTGTAAGCCACCGTGCCCGGCCTCAGAGGTTTTATTTTAAATGTAGACAGAAAGCAGATCTCAAAAGGCTTTATAAACCACACTTGAGGCCAGGCCCAGTGGCTCACGCCTCTGAGAGGCAAGGTGGGAGGATCCTAGCACTCTGGGAGGCAAAGTGGGAGGAACCCTTGAGCTCAGGAGTTTAAGACCAGCCTGAGCAAGAGTGAGATCCCATCTCTGCTAAAAATAGAAAAATTAGCGAGGCATTGTGGTGAGGATCTGTTGTCCCAGCTACTTGGGAGGAGAACAAGGCAGGAGGATCATTTGAACCCTGGAGTTTGAGGCTGCTGTGTGCTAGGCTTGCTGAACCACACTTTAGCCTGAGGCAACAGAGTAAGATTCTGTCTTAAAAAAAAAAAAAAAAAAAAAGGCTCGGTGCCTGTGGCTCATGTGGCTAAGGCTCCAGCCACATACTCCTGAGCTGGAGGGTTGGAATCCAGCCCAGGCCCGCCAAACAGCAATGACAGCTGCAACCAAAAAATAGCCAGGCACTGTGGGGGGCACCTGTGGTCCCGGCTACTTGGGAGCCGGAGGCAGGAGAATCACTTGAGCCCAGGAGTTGGAGGTTGCTGTGAGCTATGATGCCACAGCACCCTACCCAGAATGACAGCTTGAGGCTCTGTCTCAAAAAAAAAAAAAAGCCACACTTGGAAATCTGTATTTAAATTATAAGCAACGGAGAGCCAGTGGGAAGTTTTCAGATCTGGGATGGCATGATTTCATTTAACTTCTAAAGATACTGGGTGGTGACGTGTTGTAGAGAGTGAAAAGAAGACTAGGTCAGGGAGATCAGTTAAGAAGGAGAGACTTGGTGAGTCGTGCGCCAGCCTCATATACTGAGTGTGGCGGGTTCAAACCCAACCCCAGCCAAACTGCCACCAAAAAAAATACCTGGGTGTTGTGGCGGGTGCCTGTAGTTCCAGCTACTCAGGAGGCTGAGGCAAGAGAATTGCCTAAGCCCAAGAGCTAGGGGTTGCTGTGAACTGTGACACGTGACGGCACTCTACCGAGGGTGACAAAGTGAGACTGTCTCTACAAAAAAAAAAGAAGGAAAGACTCCCCAGAGAGAAAATAAGAGCCTGAATTGGGCAGCAGTGGTGAAAAATGAGAATGGGAAAGGGATTTTAGGGTTATTTCTAAAGCAAAATCAATAGAACTTGGGATAAATTGGGCATAAAAAGTAAAAGGGAATGAATGAAGATTTCATTAATGGCAGGCAAGAATAGTTTTAGAAGGTCTGGACAGGAGAAGTATTTGGTAGAATCATCACTGAGCATTGGGAGTTAAAGCCATGATAATGGATGAAACTGGCCAGAGAGACTGTGTAAAATGAAAATAGGTGGGAGTCTGGCAAATGCCAGTTTACAGGTTATAAGTGTACAGTGAACTAAAGCAGAGGCATGTGGTTGAAGGAGCCCAAACTAAACATCAGCTTGGAAAAGGAATAGTTGAGTCATTAATCTGATCTTGCTGTTCTATATCCAGAAATGTTTGTATAAATAGGTAGAGTCATTGGTTTTATTTGGTTCATTATTGACACCATCTTTGACTCCCTGAAGGAATATCACTTAACCCGTTTCTAACACCTGCATGTTTCATCAGGATTTGTTAGACTAATTGAATATAGTGGGTGAAGTACTTTGAATTGCATGGAAGGAAAAAAAAAGTCATGAAAATTTGGGCATGAAATCAGATTATTGTTCATAATGACATTAAAAAGTCATCCCTTCTAAGAATCTTCAAAGCAGCACCATTTTTTTTATTTTTTGTAGAGACAGAGTCTCACTTTATTGCCCTCGGTAGAGTGCCGTGGCGTCACACAGCTCACAGTAACCTCTAACTCCCGGGCTTAGGCGATTCTCTTGCCTCAGCCTCCCAAGTAGCTGGGACTACAGGTGCCTGCCACAACGCCTGGCTATATTTTTTTGTTGTGCAGTTCGGCAGAGACCGGGTTTGAACCTGCCACCTTCGGTATATGGGGCCGGGACCCTACTCACTGAGACACAGGCGCCGCCCAAAGCAGCACCATTTTTATGTCCAACACTTGCATAAATATAGTACAGTTCCAACTAAAGACTTGTAATGGTTTTGGAAGTGTAAAAGCTGGTAAGAATCAGTTTGGGAGGCACCACAAAATAGCATTTACCTCGTGGATATCTAAATAACAATGACAAAGGTTTTTTGCAATGTTAGAACAAGAGAACATCTATTACCCAATGCCCTGGATTCTGATGCCTAAAATTCACAGTTGACAGACTACTCTCTAGATTGGTGGTCCTCAAAATGTTTGCTCATGTATCCAGTGCAAGAATTTTGAAAATTATGTACCCTCTCACACATTTTAAAGTTGACTTTTTTTTTTTTTTTGCAGTTTTTGTCTGGGGCTGGGTTTGAACCTACCACCTCTAGTTTATGGGGCTGGTGAGCCACAGGCGCCGCCCTAAAGTTGACATCTTAAATTTTGCATTATAGGTCTAAATAGTTGCAAATGGTATAAAATTGATATTTTTATTTTAAAAAGTTGTAGCACTTTTAAGGGATCCAGTAGAATCTAAATACATAGAGATTTGGTTCCCACCAGTATCCTTTCTTCTTTTTTTTTTTTTTACTGGGGCCGGGTTTGAACCTGCCACCTCTGATATATGGGGCCGGAGCCCTACTCCTTGAGCCAGAGGCGCTGCCGCATTTTTTTAAAAATATGCAAATAAGCTCTTTTTTAACTGATAGAAAGTTTCTTTTCTATTGAAGTCATTTTCCATCCCACTTACTCCACATGACTTTATTCTAATGCAATATATTAATACTTTAAAGATTTTTTAATCAGTTATCCTACTATACTTCTCTAAAACATACTTATAAATTTAAAATATTTTGCATTTCCTTCAATTGTATGAACTTGACTGCTTACATCTTTTTTCTAGTATGAATAATAGTTACTAGTATTAGACATTTATTCCACACAACATTTATTCATTAAAAGTTTGATAAACAAAATGCCAGGCAAGGTGGGCTCAGGCCTGTAATCCCAGCATTCTGGAGGCCGAGGCGGGTGGATTGCCTAAGCTCACAGGTTTGAGACCAACCTGAGCAAGAGCGAGACTCCATCTCTAAAACTTGCTGGGTGTTGTGGTGGGTGCCTATAGTCCTAAGAGAATTGCTTAAGCCAAAGAGTTTGAGGTTGCTGTGAACTATGACACTACAGCACTCTACCAAGGGTGACAAAGTAAGACTCTATCTCAAAAACAAAGTGTGATAGGGCTGTGCCTGTGGCTCAAAGGAGTAGGGCGCCGGCCCCATAGGCCGGAGGTGCTGGGTTCAAACCTAGCCCCGGCCAAAAACTGCAAAAACTACAAAAAAAAAAAAAAAAAAAAGTGATAAACAAGTGAATATAAAAAATAAAATTTTCTTAAAATCGCATATCTTAATGAAACTGAGGAGCTTTTAAAGATTCATTGACCTGTGGATGAATGTTCTATATTACTAGAATGAGACACTATTTTCAGTATTGACTTTATTCCTATTTTTCATTTTTAATGGGAAGAAAACTCATAGTTAAGTAATGGAAGTACTTTTATCATCCAGATACATCAGTGTCCTCATGTATTTGAACTTCCACAGAGATACATGGCAAATATCACATACTACCACACTGTCAAGAACTGTTTCTAATGATTTAACTTGCTTAGGTTCTCTTTTAATTTTCTTGAAGCCAAAAAATTGAAAACACCTTAAATTGCAAAAGAATTATTTTTATCCAATGCTTGGAGACGTTCACTTTTTACACCAACAATGATTTTTTTCTAGTTAACTCCATAATTGCTACCCTGTTGGTATTATTAGTTTGGGACAAGTCATAGAGAAATATAGATGAAAGATTGTCTTTTTACCTTAAAATGGGAGAGGGTGGTTTGGGGATGCCGTTCCCTATGGCAGATACATTCTCAGATCAGTTGTAGGAGAGAAAGCACTACGGAAAGTGTACATGAAGATCGAGCAGTGTAAAAACAAATTATTCATATAAAAACTAAGTTGATTGCTTTGAAAATGGCTGGTTGCTTTGAAAATTGATGACAACCAGGTGCTGCAAACACTACAAAAAATGAAAAATCCTTAAAATGCTAAGGAATTTTCACCTCTTTTCTTGGAAAATGACTTCAAATGCTGTTTCATTTTAAGTCACAAGTAAATAGTTTATATAACTCTAGATTTATACAATGATAATTAACACTGATTAGGACGTTACCATGTGGCAGGGCCTGTCCTAATTAAAAATATATACATTAGTTAATCCTCCTGACAGCCACATGAAGTAAATATCCTTTCCTCCCCATTTTACAGGTGAGGAAATTGAGACGGAGAATGTAACTTGTTCAAGATCACATAGCTAAAAAGTGACACAGCCAGGAAGCTTACTTCAGAGCCTATGTTCTGCAGTAAGGAAGCCTCTATTCTGAGACTGTAGCCTAGATTATATTTATATTTTGAGTTAAAAATGAAATTTTTAATGTCCATATATAGCATTTTTATGATTTTCCTCTTTAATAAACATTCTTGATTAACCAACCAACTGGTTAACTAACCAAGTCATTGTGTTAAGAAGTCTTCAGTGGACTATAAATGTTAAATAATAATAAGTTTTAGAAACTATAAACCAGAAAATATGTGGGGCATTTTTAAATTTCCAAAAACTGTGTAGTCGGTTTGATTACAAAAGCCTAATAAGTCATTTTACACATGGGAAAAGTGGATATTAATAAGTCTTAAGCATCTCTGAACAGACCTGTAACCAATTAAAATTTTTAACCAAGTATTATTAATATACATTTCTCTCATTTTATTATACCTTTGAAAAACAATCCTCAGAATACCTTTAGGCACACCATGGAGTAAAGTTAATAATATAAATATCAATACATTACATTTTAATTAAACAGGCAATTAAACGCCTATCCAATGTCTAATGCAAAACATCTGTGATGACTTACATCCTCTTCTACCCAATTTCCACTCCTTCCACAATCCCTTGCTTTCATTCATGTCTAAGATATTCAGACTATGAGCATCTGCATATTTTCTTTCTTTTTATATAAAGGAATATCAAGCTTCCTTTTCTAGTTCCTTAAAGTTACCACATCCGTCCAAAATAAACTTAATTTTATCAAACATCTTCTGCAGGCCAGATTCTGTGTTAGGCTCTGAAGGCAGAGTGGTGAGCACAGGAGAAAGTACTTCCTTCCTCACAGTTCTTACAGTCTGGAAGAGGATGTAAACAGATGAACCACAGTCACAGCGCCGTGTGGCAAGTGATTCAAGAAGTGTGGTGACCACACTGTGTGCACGGGCCATCGGACTTAATGAACCTTTGAGGAAGCCAGCCTTTGTGCTGTAAGTCCCTGACCTCTGCCTGGTTGGTTCAGTGACTTCAATGACTCTCCTTGACTGGCGTCATGACTGAGATTGATGGGACTGACCAATGGGCAGGTGCTGATTAACCTACTGAATGGTTGTGACTAACCAGATAGCTTTGGTCCCAGCTTTTGGGTTTTTCCTTCTAGATGAGAAAGTGGGGGCTGTGGAAAAAACAGTACTTTCTCTTATTTCCTTCTTTACCCTTGAGGGGAATGAGAGGAGACTTCTGCTGGTTTCCTATAGCCTCCATGCCCATGGCTTTGGCAGTTTTTGCTGCTGTGAAGAGAAATGACCGTCCCAAGGCAGAGGACCAGCCCCTTTCCTGATGCAAATACTTAGCCATCTCCATGCTATGTTACTGACATTGAAGATTCTGGACTAATACAAAAAGTGTTTCATAGTGTAGGAAGTTCCTATGACTCCAAAACAGAGGCTGTGCCATAAACTGGTCTTTAAGCATAGCCTATGTGCAAATATTTATGAAGAGAAAGTTCAGAAGTTCTCTTATAATTTGCATGACCTTGGTTGTAAAACTTTGAGAATGGGTAACAAAAAGGAAAGAAAGCAAAAATGACTTGTGGCTTGGGCTGCAAGCCATGGGGCTGACTTCTATGGGAGGTAGGGCCCAGAAATAAAATCTCTTTGTACAAGGAGCTTGTCAACTTCAGACTCAACCTGGACTGAGGCTGATGATCCAGGAGTCACACTTGGGTGATGGGGAAACACCCTGGGCATCACCAGCAGGAGGCAGTGGTATCTTGGGAAATGCATGGATGTTAGAGGCAGACAGACAGACTTGAATGTAAATCCTGGCTTTGCCATTTAATAGCCATGTGACCTTGCACAAATTAGCAGCTTTAAAGCTCTTCATTTTCTCCTGGTGTTTTTGTGAGGATGAAATGAGACAACATGTATGGAATATCAGACCAGAGATTGCATCCCATCAATCTTAGTTCCTTCCATTATAGCTAAGCGAAATGATTTCGCGAGTTCACACAGCTAGTTATGCAGAGACCGGTCCAGGGCTGGAAGGTAGACTCAGTCCTAAGTCTGAAGTGTGCTTATTTCTCATGTGCTCAGTAACCTGCTTTCTCCCAGCTCTGAGCTCCTAACATATGTCCTAAAAACAGAGCGACAAATATCCACATGAAACATCCATGAATTAGCTGAAATCCTTGATGCAAAGGGAGACCATGCCCTCCAAAATTTATACGAGCAGAAGCCTGACTCAGTACATGCGGAAGACACCAAATTTGCTATTTACAAGATGAGTGGGAGCTCCTTTGCCCTGGCTCCTTAAAGCTTTGTGATAATTGACCTCTGTCACATGCTGAAAAGCATAACCCTGCCATTATTGGCATGGTAACTAACAGTTATGTGTATGCTAATCAGTAGTTATTACTTCTATCTTTTCCGGAAGCTTTTTGTGGAAACTTGGTAAACTCTAACACGGGTACCATCACATGTAACACACAGGGTAGTCTTTGATGATAATCAAGATGTCACTAAGTAATGACTTCCTCTGTTGATCTGAAGCCTCAGTAAATTGTTTGTTATCCGAGAGGAACCAACAATAATGTATAGAGTGCTTGCTCTGTGCAAAAAATCACTAAGTCACAAAGATGAAGACAGTGTGGCCACCGCCAACCAGAAGGTTACAGCTGGGGAAAAGGAACAGACATGTACTATACATGAAAACCAAGTACAGAACTGTACAAAAATTATATCAGTTAGCTGTTGGTTCAATAATACTGAGTAACAAAACATCCCAGACAATGGATT
The DNA here is from genome assembly GCA_963574655.1 of Perodicticus potto. NCBI lineage: Eukaryota > Metazoa > Chordata > Mammalia > Primates > Lorisidae > Perodicticus > Perodicticus potto. Next base: position 8,650 of record CAUYRH010108151.1, read on the forward strand.
GAAATAAAGGCTGTGTTTTCTTACTAATTCATATACAGGTTGGTTGGGGGTAAGATGGTCTCAACTGGACTTGGCAGAGCAGGGCTGGGTTCAGGCTTTTTCACATGCCTTTCAGCCAGTTGGGACTGGTAAGCTAGATGGGGCGTCGTCTTCTAATAATGATGGGAGAAGTGTGAGAGGGGAAGACAGAGACCTATGTGACAGAAAGCCTACATTTGGACTGGCACACCATTGCTGAGTCTGGCCAATATTACAGGCTGAAGCAAGTCCCCCAAAATGGAGCAAGAATGTTCTACCTATAGCAGGAGAAAGAACAATGTCAGCTGACAACGGGCTTGGGGACACAGGGGAGTTAGATCCTAAGATGGATGGTACAGACCACCACAATAAGACAATGGAATTTCAAAGTAGTAGGGACATAATCTACAGATGAAGTAATTTTTATGGGGGAATCAGTGTTACTTCCTGGAAAACATGGCATTTGAGTTAACCTTGAAGAGTGAGTAGAATTTCAATAAGCCAAATTGGGGGTTTGGGCATAAAGAAAATCATAAACAATACCAACTTTAATAAGGCGATGAAAATTTTAAGGAGTGGCCAAAGCCCCGGAAAAGGGATCAGTAGAAGGTAAAAATGAAGACCAGGAAGGCACACAGTAGCAGTTCTTAAACATTTTGGCTTCATTTGAGAATGTGTTGAATACTATGAAATTTTACCTAGAAAAATGTACATATACACACTTAAATACTTGCATGCAAGTTCAGCCCTGTAAATATATGAGAGAGAAGGAGACAATGTCATGCACGCCAAGAGGTTTAGCCTTCATTCAGCAGGTACTATGGAGTCCCCAGACTTTTGGTTTAGAGCTGAAGAAAATTCAGGATGAGATCTAAATTTCAGCAAGATCGTATAGGAGGCAGTTTGAAGAATTGATTAAAGAAAGAAAGAAGAAAAAAACCTAGAGGTAGACAGACCAGCTAGGCAACCAATAATAATACCAACAAGAGGACAGTACCTAGGAAAGGGGATACAAAAGGCAGAGATTGGATTGGAAAAAACTCGCAGAAACAGAATCAAGAGAACCTGGCATTCAGGTTGGCAGAGAGGAAGAGAGAGGCAGCGGAGGTTTCTGTGTTCATTCTCTGTCAAATGTCACAGTGGCCTAAGATGCAGATATTACTGTTCCCATTAACAGTTGAGAAAATTGAGCTGCAGAGTAAGTGGCAAAACAAGATTTCAGTCCTGTTTGGCAGGCTGGACCATCTCTGCTCCACTCTAACCTACTGCTAAAATGTAATCTTGAGGAATGCAGCTCACTGCTTCCTCAGTGCCTAACACAAACTTGCCCATCGTAGGAACCAAGGAGCATTTACAGAGGAAATAATTAAAGGAATAGGTGGTTCTGTGTGTTTGTGAATGGTGTGGCAAAACATAGAAGAGGTGAACATCTTCTCACAGTGATGAGTGACAGTCCTACAATTATTGCTATGACCGCAAAGTGATAGGTGGACTAGAGTTGGACTTAAGACATTTCACACATCCATTTTCTACTTAAACCTTTCCCTGCCAGGGTTTTACATTAGCTAAAAGTGTCAGAGAAGCTTTAAATACTGAAGTTATTTAAAGAGTATGGAGTGCCTTTGCAACTTAAAAATGGAAGTGTGATAAAGTTTGAGCAGTGTTTTAATTGCCCTTTCTTAGTTATCCCTGAAGCAGATAAACCAAACCAGCAGAGGAAGCTGACAGTGAAGAACAGCAAATAACAAATCTTGCTGATTGGCACTTAGGTGTGTCTCCTGACAGCCCAGGCCTTCCATGTAGAATCTAATCTAAAGCCCCTTTAGTAGATTAAAACTGATGTATATTCTAATCCCATTTGAATAGATGCTTGAGTTCTTGTTTTCAGATTTTTAAGAACAAACGTGCAATCCTAAGGATACAGAACAGAGACCAGTGCCAAAAAATATATCTATGTTGCTTTTAATTCCTAAGTTATGAACAAAAACAGTTTAAATGACTCAAAATGTATTAGTAGAAGTTTTCTCAACATGCAATTAGACATCTGTCCAAAAACTCCTTCCTGTGGATCAGGTCCTATCATAATATACTTCCTATCCACAATCAGTCTGCAGTATTTAACATTGGTGAATGTCTTCTTGAATACTTGGGCTTCAGATGCTAGAAGTCTAAGAGAAGATTTGGGTGATCCAGGGACAAAGGGTCTCAGATGAACTGTGATTCCCTTTATGAAGTGACCTTATTTCATTTTCCTCTACCAAGGGAAATAAGTGGTTTAGAAAGCAGAGTGAAGCCAGACATGGTGGCTCATACCTGTAATCATAGCAGTCTGGGAGGTCAAGGTCAGAGGATCACTTGAGGTCAGGAGTTCGGGACCAGCCTCAGCAAAGCAAGACCCTATCCCTACTAAAAATAGAAAAATTAGCTGGGCATAGTGCTACACACCTGTAGTTCCAGCTACTTGGGAGGCTGAACCAGGAGGATTGCTTGAGCCCAGGAGTTTGAGGTTGCAGTTAGCTTGGCTGAGGCAACAGCACTCTAGCTAGGGCAACAGAGCCAGACTCTTGTCTCAAACAAACAAAAAGTAACCAGGCTAGACAGAAGGAGATTAATCCTACTATATGTTGAGAAGAATCTAAGTTTCTTGACTGATGAACACTTAAAGCCTTTGAAGTTAAACTCATGTAGTTCCAATGTTAGGTGATTTTGTAAAATTCTCCTCTTCTTAGTATTTATATTATAATAAAGAATGAAAGCAATTAAATTGTGTCCAGAGAGCCCCTCTGAAGGTGGTAGTAGAACAGGAGTCCCTAGACTCTTTTCATGAGGGCTTCTTCACCTATTCACCTCTGCCTCACACTCAGTAGTTCTTAACACAACTGCTTCTTAGAGTCTCCTGGGAAGTTTTAAAAATATTAATATCAGTGCTCCAGGCCCTTACCCCAGACATTCTGATTTAATCAGCCTGGGGTGGAGCTGAGCATCTATATTATTTTTTAAAGTTGTCCAAGGAAGTCTAATATGCAGTTAGTTTGGAGATCAGAGCAACTTGCAAGCAAGACTATAGATGGTAAAATAGGGCGTCCTCTGGCTTTACCCCTTCCCGTGGGCCTCATGCTGCCACATCACCTCACACCCCCAAACAGAAATCAGAAGACGCAACACAGAGGGCCTAGGAGTATGCTACTTTAATCTAAATAGCAAAGTCACAGTCATAAATGAGTTTTTACCAGGGGATATTGTCCCAAACCACTGTGCTCTCTGGAACCTGTCCTGAGGCTTGCAGAGCCCTCCTTTTGAATCTCAATGTCCTTCTCATAAGAAAAAGAATAAAACGCTCACTTGGAGGAGTTGTGAAAACATCCATCTCAGATACTCTTATTGAAAAGGAAGGATGAAGTCAATTTAATTCACACTTTGTGTGGACTTAATAAATTAAGTGTGATCCTAGAAATGCATCCTGTATTTCTACCCATGAGAATAGGGGAGTAAATTATTCTTTTGCAACATTATCTCATTCCCTGTCCTGTCTGATAGACATCAGTACCTGACTGCAGAGTATACTTATTTGGTCTGTATTTTAATGAATAATTTAATTTGATGAGTCAGAGTTTGGGTTTTTGCAGCCAAAAAATGTAATCAGTGCGTATCTATATTTCTTTTTCATCTTAGAAATCACCATTGTTTCCATGGAATCAGTTGAATTGATGAATATTAAATCTGACTTCTGCTTGTGTGCATGGAGGCAAAATGGCAGAAAAGAAAGATTAGTGGTGATAGAGAGGTAGTGTGTTATACTGAAAGAACACAGTTCTTACCCTACTTGCCTTCTGCTGGCACCCCCATATGACCTAAAATAGGACAAGACTGTTACCCACAATTGGACTTACGAGATGATTTATCAGTAAAATGGAAAGCAGTGGGCACTAAGAGAAATTCAATTTTGGAGGCCTCTTTTCCTGGAAAAAAAAAAAAGTAATAGTAAATATGTGAAGACGAAGAAAAAGATCAAAGGCACACACAAGAGGCTGGCCAGAGGTGATCATTAGAATGTCCAGTAATATTGGGGAATGATTCATGCCTGCCTAAAGGCTCCAACAGCTTCCTGGTGGTCACTAATACCACCTTGGAGCCTTGGTAGTAGTCAATGATTTATTGATCAAGAAATAAAAAAAAATAAATAAATAAAACAAAAAACCAAGAAAGTCTGATGAATAAATGAACTTTTGAAAAAAATTCCCACAGACAAAAGAATCCACAGAATAGGCAAAAGTTCAGTGCAGAATTTTTTATTGATTGATTGATGCATTCATTCAACAAGTACTTGCTGATATTACATATCAGCCACTTTCCATCAGTATTGATAGACTTTCATCTCAAGGTGTGATGGAGGTTCAAAAATGTTTTCTCTGGTCTGTTTTATTCCATTAGCCTCAGCAGGACTTCCTCCTATGTCAAATATTATTCTCATTTGGTTCTATAAACTTGCTGCAAGATGGCAGGGTTGTTTTTCTTTCTTTGTTTCTTTCTTTTCTTTTTTTTTTTTTTTAAGGTTTTTGGTTTTTGTCCTCTGCCTCAGCCTCCTGAATAGCTGGGACTATAGGTATAGGCCCAGCTACTCTGGGAGATTTTTTGTTTATTAGTTTGTTTGTTTGTTTGTTTTAAGAAATAGGGTCTCTCTCTTGCTCAGGCTTGTCTCAAACTCCTGTCCTCAAGCAATCCCCCCACCTCCTAATGAGTGAGGACTATAAGTGTGAGCCACCTTGGTCTCCAAGATGGCAGTTCTTTCAGAGAGAAACAACACATGCATGTAATGCTGCAGCTGCTGGTGAAAGAATTAGGGTCAGCATCCAAGAAAGACAACTGGGATAATTAATCCAGGGGAAAGTGGCAGCAGTGTTAGCAGGCTCTCTGTAATATAACAAGTTGAAATAGTCATTTTGGAGTTGCACTACGTTCTTTTAGAACCCAAAGCAAGTCAGTTCAGTGAGGTTCATGGCCCAGCCATCCCCAAGTTGTATCCCTTCGAGTGGTACTAGAGAGGGTGTCATCCTTCATATTAGCATCAGACAGAAGGAAGGCCCTTCTCAGCATATAGCACTCACTGAATGAATCATCAACAATGACATTTAGACATGACCAGCTTCTGTGATAACAGTGAAGACACAATTGCTGCTAAAAGAAATTTAAAGAGATTTCCCCCCCATAACCTATAACTGAAGAAACTGACTGTTTGAAATTATCTTACTCATTAGTTTGCTTCTATATTATGTCTCTTCTCCTCCGTAAAAGCAGGTACCTTGTCTTATTTGCCAATGTCCAGCTCAGTTGCCTGATATGAAATTAATTAACTATTTCATGCCTAATATGATTAACTGAAGATAGAGATTATACAACCCTGTAAAAGATGTTGGATTTTACATCCTAAACTGTTTAACTTAGTTGAATGGCCAGCTGAACATTTAAGAGATAAAGATAAAATATATTATTTGAGCCAAAATTAACATTCTGCAGAAGGGTGGGATGGGGAAGACTTGGTTAAAAACAACACCTATGAACACTTCGGGGGATTTAGGTGATAGTAAACTCAGTAGGAGTCAACAGCATGAAAAGCAAATGTCAGCATCATTATTAAAATAGTCCCTCGTTGCAGTCAATTGATTTTCAACAAGCCTGCCAAGACAATTCAGGCACTGTCTTTATAACAAATGTTGCTGAGACAATTGGTTAGCCACATGCAAAAGAATGAAGTTAAACCTCTACTTCAACCATGTAAGAAAATTAACTCCAAATAGATCAAAAACCCACATTTTAGAGGTAAACTTATGAAACTCTTAGAAGAAAACATAGGGATAAGTTTCATGACAATGGATTTGGCAATAGTTCTTAGATATGATGCCAAAAGTATAAATGACCAAAGAAAAAATAAATTGGACTTCATCAAAATTAAAAATAATAGTGCTACAAAAAACACTACCAAGAAAGTGAAAATATAGCCCACTGAATGGGAGAAAATATTTACAAATTATATATCTTATACAGGCCTAGTATCCATAATATATAAAAACTCTTAAAAGTCAATATTAAAAAGACAAATAGTACAATTTAAAAATGGGCAAGGAAGGGTAGATAGGGAGAGATTTGTTAAAGGATAGGATGTTACAACTAAAAAGGAGGAATAAATTATAGTGTTTATGGCACTACAATATGGCTACATTTAATAAGATGAGGTTGCAAATAGCTAGAAGGAGGATATTGAATATCATAAAGAAATGATAAATGGGCAGCACCTGTAGGGAGCTCAATGGGTAGGGCGCCGGCCACAAACACCAAGGTTGACAGGTTTGAACCTGGCCCAGGCCAGCTATATAGCAATGACAATTGCAACAAAAAAAATAGCCAGGCATTGTGGTGGGCACCTGTAGTCCCAGCTAGGGAGGCTGAGACAAGAGAATCACTTGACCCTAAGAGTTTGAGGTTGCTGTGAGCTGTGACGCCACAGTATTCTACCCAGGGTGACATAGTGAGACTCTGTCTCAAAAAAAAAAAAGAAATGATAAATGATTTGATGACTATATCTTATGTGTCCAAATATTACCATGTACCCTGTAAATATGTATAATTATCTTACAGAAGTTCAAAAATAGAAAAAAATTAAAATGGAAAAAATTGGACAAGAGATATTTTAGCAAAAAAGATACACAAATGGAAAATAAACACATGTGGGGTGGGGCAGAGGAAAGATGGCCATCTGGAGCCAGCTTTCCACAGAGGCTCCCATCCAGAAGGAGAGTTAAAGGGCAGAAGTTTAGCAAGTAAGCTGATGGTTGGAGCTGAGCCAAGAGAGAAGGTTGAAGAATACACATCAACCCTCCTGAGGTGAGCTACAACCCCAAGGAAACAAACAATAGGTACAAAATTCATAGCCAAGTGGATAGGACTCCCCTCCCCCATGAGAACGGCTTGCAGTATACTCCATAAAAACAAGTGAGCAGAGTTCAGATACCTTCCTATTATATCCCACGTGAGAGACCCTTTAAAAACCTAAACTCCTTCCCTAGAGAGGACTTACAAATGTGCCATAGCCTTCTCCCACCAGGCATAAAACTGTATAAAACTGTATATATTTTCTACCTGCAATTCTGAACTCCCAGCACTCCCCTCCACTCTCACCCCAAGGTCTGGAGGCCTGTCCACCATGGAGTCCAGATTCTTGGGCATTTTCTCAAGAGGTGTGGACAGGGCTTGTGCTGTTGCAAGTCTGTGCTGATTCTACTGCATGGGAATAAGGAGAAAATGGTGAACTGAGGGTGAGGGAACCCTACCAGAGAGGGAAAGGTGGTGCCCTATGGCACAGAGCAGCAGCAGTGGCAGTGGGAACAATAGGGCTCACGCCCCTGGGGATATTTTGAAAAGACACTCCCTGTGTCTCTGGTCAACCTGAGGAAGCCCGGCAACTTCTCCAGTGGCAACCACTTGCGGAACAGATCTGGGACGGAAACACAGGCCCCATGAGTAAAGGGTATGCCTGAGGCGGTACTGGCCTAGGTGGAGTACAGGGACTCGAATACGCGTGCACAGAGACTGCATACTCCCAGGGCAGGGCTGAGCCAGGACTGCTTTAGTGAGCCTAAGATGCACCCGGCCCTCAGGGGATCATAGCTGAGACAAAAGCAGGCAGGAAACCGAAAGCTGAGTGTGAGCTCCAACCACACCCGCCCCAACACAGACTGCAGCCAAGACAGATACCCGAGCTCCAGGCAGCAGCACAGACCAGGGCTGAGTCACATTTTCTGTGAACTCAAACAGCATCTGATCTGCAGGGGAATACACCTGGGACAGAAACAAATTCTGAAAAATTGTTCTGTCAGCAACATCAATCGGGTGGGGCGGGAAATTAGTGAACCTTCCCAGCCTCCATTAAGCACCCAAGATGGTCAGGCCTCAGCTCTCCCTGCAGCATAGTGGCAGAGAGTGGCAGCCTGCCCAAGGAGACACAGATCTCCCTGTGACTCAAGCAAGTGCAAACCCCTGGAGCATCTGCTCATTGGAGGGAACTGGGTCACAACCCTGCGGGGTTACCAGTGACTGCATGTGACAGAGGTGCAAGGTGGGGAAGGAGGCATCAATCTTCCCAGACTAATTCATTTGCAGTGTGGGTCCTTCTGACCTCACAGATCACCAGAGTGAGTCATACTTGTGCTGCCAGCAGACCCCTGCTATCTAGTTCCAGAGACCTTTTGAACTCTCCCACCTGAGACCGGTGCTGACTGGGAAAATTGATTGGGACCTCTTGAACTGGGCCAATCACCAGAGGACTATCCAAAGTGGTACCCTGGGTGTGTGGTTGTGGAAAGGTTTGATTTTCCTTTTCCAATTGTTGCCTGCCTGCAGGGGGTGGGATGACTTAATTACTGGTATTTCTCCACAGCTGAGACTTCAACCCAGAGTAACTGATTCACTAGGGTAGGATAGAGACCAGCTGAAAACAAGACAGAGCCACATAGCCCCACAGCACCAAGCAGTTCCCCAGTTTCTCCGGCCATAGCACTGTACAGGTCCTTTGCAAAGCTCAAGGGGGAAAAGGTACAGACACCAGTCCCAGTTCTTGGGAAAAGGGCTGGTTAATCACTACTCCAGGAGCCAACATCCCAAGTTCACCTTATCTGCTCATCTAGTCAAACAGTGTATAAATAATCATGGGGTGGAATCAGCAGGAGAACTCTGGTAACATGAATGACCAGAGTAGATCAACTCCCCCAAGGAACGACATGGCAGACACAAGATCCCATTCATGAACAGATGGCTGAGATGTCTGAATTGAATTCAGAATTTGGATTGCAAATAAGATGAATAGAATGAAAGTAAAGTTCGACTTAGAAATTCAAGGAGCATTTCAAAAGTTGTCTCAAGAATTTCATGAAATCGGCTCGGCGCCAGCCACTTACACCTGAGCTGGCGGGTTCGAATCCAGCCCCGGCCCGCCAAACAACAATGACAGCTGCAACCAAAAAATGGCCAGGCATTGTGGCGGGCGCCTGTAGTCCCAGCTACTTGGGAGGCGGAGGCAGGAGACTCGCTTGAGCTCAGGAATTGGAGGTTGCTGTGAGCTGTGATGCCACCGCACTCTATCCAGGGTGACAGCTTGAGGCTCTGTCTCAAAAAAAAAAAAAAAAAAAAAAAAGAGGGGGCTCGGCGTCTGTGGCTCAACGGGCTAAGGTGTCAGCCACGTACACCGGAGCTGGCGGGTTTGAATCCAGCCTGGGCCCACCA